>JAPFBL010000084.1:12510000-12730000 GCA_026182355.1 Hermatobates lingyangjiaoensis | reverse complement strand
CCGTTTGAGAAGCACTGGTCTAGAGCATATTACAAAAAGCCTCTTCATATCCATGATGCAATCTAGAGTGACTCATTTAATAATTAAAGAGTGTTCTATTTGGTTAACGAAATATTGTTCGTTTTATAATTGTGAGAAGAGTGAAGAATTGTTTTAACATATTGTACAAAAGAGTACCCATATCATTATTTGGTTTTTCCCAAAAGCTATACACTGTTATAATGACCATTACTATCTGTTTTCCAAATTCACATATAAATGTGGGACTTGACACGTAGCGTGGACATAAACTTTGTAAATACATTCTCGTCCGCATAAAGTCAGACATAAAAAAAAATTGGCAAAACACATTCAGAGAAATGAAAAATTTTTTTATCAATGTGATCTTGAATACTGTGTTTTATTATAGTTAAACCTATAGTAAACTTAATACATGGCATTTTAAATAAATTATATATAGATAAAATAATTTCTGGAAGCAATATGAAAAAAAGTTTTTATAACTTGAAATTCAATTACAATTATACTTTTTATTTTTTTTTGGCTATAAAAATGTGAAATTAATTTTGAGTTAATTGCGCTATCAATTTATATAAATTTTGAATGTAAAGAAGTATATTCAAAGATTTTTCTTGCACTATACATCTTACTTTAGTGCACTGCGCTTGAATTAGTTCAAGAAAGAAAACTCAGAAAAATCATTTGCTTTAGAATAAACAGTAGAAGATTGTTTTATACAATTTTTACTTGAAATACTTGAAATGTGTGTCATATGTTATGAGACATATATTTGCTCTCATAATAAATTAACATGCATTTGTATAGTGGGGGTAGTTTTCCCAGTAGAATAAACGTAAGGTAACTTTTGGACCCCATTGTTGGATACATGTCTTAACACGTTAGTCGCATTCGCGTTTCAACAGACGGAACAGAGTTAAATTTCACACATCATGCTAAGGTATACCTTATATTTTATAGTTTATAGATCATGTCCTATATATTATTTATCATCATTTTCTTTACATATATTTTCACATGCTTTATATACAATACGTTATGCCCAAATCCTGTATTAAAATTTAAATGGAAGTTATTTTACTTCTTTTTGATCCACCAAAATTAAACAACGTCTTAGTTCATGTAAATTTTTATTTTAACAGTTAGAATTTAAAAAACAAATCTAAAATAATTTCTTTCAATACTTAAATAAAATTGCTTAAAATGGAAGTAATAATATACAATTAAATTCCTCAGTCCAGTTCTTTTAGATAATTTGACTAAACAATTGCAATGAGTTGGTTTATCTCGTCTACGTATTTATGCTACTTTTGAACTACTCACTAGTCATCAGATATTTACTTTTATCAATCATTTGTAATATTCTGCAAATGGTGTCTGAAATTTATTTATTTCGATTAAATTAGGCGGTCACAACTCGTTGCTGTTAGGTGATCGACAAATCCTTGAAATGAATATAAAAAATGTAAGGTAATTATCTAATTAATAAAATACAAAGAGATTTTTAATAATTCATAGTTATAATTTTCTAGTTGAATGCTTGATTTAAGTTTACCTCCTTTAACCTTTAAATGTTAAACTTGTAAACTTCAATCCATCTTTGATTCCCATCTCCTCACTTCTTCTCACTCCCTCTTCATGCACTCCTCCCTCTCTAGACTATGTCGAGCTCTTTCGTTCTTCTTCTGCTCACTCTCACACTCTATATCTCTCTGTCCTCTCACACTTTACTTCTGACCTGATGTATCAATTGTATGTTTTTTTTTGTTTTGATGTACTGATTTCAGGGACCTCTAAAGCAGACAGTTTATTATTCGCCTGTTCTCTTATACAAATTAAATATATTGATTCAGGTTTATACAATTAGAATTATTCAAAAATACATTACATATTTTTACATGAAACCAAAATGTATATGTGTTCCTCTAAATAATATAAAATACATATGAGAATTATTCAAACGGTTTACATTATATATAATAACAAGTCGTTATAACAGAGTAGAAGCCTTTTATTGAAATCACAATTCATTTATTCCAGGGAATTTTATGTGTTCACTTGGAAATAATCCACGATGGCATTGTATCTAACCCACATTTAGGTCCAACTATCAATATTTCTTCATATTATTCCTTTGATATTTCATCTCTCAGTAAGGCATTTCTATTTTGTAATATAAACTAACAAAAGATTTTTAGTTTTTCATATAAATGTCTAAATTTTTTTACTAGACATTATCATCTTGTCATCTTGTTATCAAAATTTATCATCTTGATAACTGTTTACTAGTTTTCATTCCTCCAGGTAATACAGATAGTGATTGGTACAGTTATCAATATACACGATAAAAATAGTTATTTTTGTATGTGACATAACTGATGTATGTAATATAAATGGTATTACTACAGCAAGAATAACACTTTAGTAAAACCAAAGTAAAGATTTTGTGTTACAAAATAATCTCTCACGGAATAACATGGCTCTTTTGTTCCTACAGCCTACAGATCTCTTACATGGCCATCAGTAAAATAACATAGCCAATGGTTCTGTTAAATTTGATGTAGTTTATCTGACCTCCTTCTGTATTGAACATTTAAGCCAAAGATTACTGTTTAAGACTTCAAAATAAACCTATTGTGTGTGAGAAACGTCAAAAAATGTAACAAGAAGTTATAAGGGTGGTCAAATCATCAAGGAATTAGCTTAAACATTATATACGTCTCATAATATATAACCACAGAGTCTATTCCTCATACTTCAATATTATATAAAGTTAACATGATTCATAAACATTAGAAAACCTACATCTTATATTAAGTTTTGTTGAATGGTGAACTATATAGATTCATTAGAGCATTTTTTTAGGCAAACCTATCATACCATGTAAAGCATCAGAATTTTATGTTCATTGGCTCTGATTTTTACATGTAAGAATATTTTACTTATATCTCATATAAGTGATTAAATCATTTCATTATACCTCTAAAAATCAATTTTACTTCAGTGGACTCACTAAAAAAAATGTCCATGTGAATGTAAACAATGTAAATAAACCATAAGTTCAGGTCAGTATTCAGTTTTCATTGCTTTATTTCTCTTTGCCGTAATAAAAATTTCATGAATTTTTTTCTATTAATTGTTAATTTTTTTTAATATTTTCGAAAAATTTCATTGTTTTGGAAAAAATCATTAGCGATAAAAAAATTATTTAATTTAATTTCTTTATTCAATTTATATGATTTTTTATTTAGTTAATATATTTTTTCTATATATTTTACGATATTTTTTTACACTAATCCTTTTCAATATATGCACTTATATATTTACTTTATTTTTTCTTTCTTTTAAATTTTTCTCCTATTCTTTTATATTTACCCAACTTGTACTGCTTACCAACTTGTACTGCTTACCAACTTGTACTGTTTTATCTTCTCTTAATTCTATTACTTTAAGACCGGGTACGGAGGGCAGCACTGGGGGTTGCCGGGTCGGTTACTTGCCGTTGCGTCTACAACATGCTTGGTCTCGTTGATGGTGAAGGCACCATCCAGTGACCAAGGGTAGTGGGATGGGCACTCTGATGCCACCTTTTTAAGCTAATTTGTTTAAGACCAAATTAGAGTAATCTTTCCTTTCTGATCGTCAATTCCTTCTCCTTCTCTATTCTCGTTATATAGACGATATCCTCTTTCTTTTGGCTACATGGTACCCATGAGTTAGACATCTTCCTAATTGCCTATCAAAACATTTCCTCCTCCATTTCCTTCATCCTCCAAGTGTCTAGCAGTAAGGTTACTTTACTCGACGTTAATGTCACCCTGTGCAATAGTTGTTTTACTACCTCTGTACAAAAAAGCACAGCAGTACTTTCATTTCAGTAGTTGTCATCCTACTGACATCAAAAGAAGCTATTCCTAGATCCCGTCCATGGAAATACATCGTATTTGTAATAATTTGGTTTGGTTCTGTTAAATTTGATGTAGTTTATCTGACATCCTTCTGTATTGAACATTTAAGCCAAAGATTACTGTTTAACTTCAAAATAAACCTATTGGGTGTGAGAAACGTCAAAAAATGTAACAAGAAGTTATAAGGGTGGTCAAATCATCAAGGAATTAGCTTAAACATTATATACGTCTCATAATATATAACCACAGAGTCTATTCCTCATACTTCAATATTATATAAAGTTAACATGATTCATAAACATTGGTCACATTAAAGTTTTGAAACAAAAATTGGCGGATCGTAGCTACCCCTACAAAGTTAATGGTGTTGTGCCAGCTGAGATCGTTCACCGGCCTGTGCCGAGGAAGGGCCGTGGTAATTTAATTTTCTTTATCTCCAGTTTTTTCCCTGATGTCCATAAGATTGGCTCTGTCATCACGGAGTTTTTCCCTTTGCTCTCCTCTTCTCCTTCTACTTCATCTATTTTTGGTGAAACCCCTTCTCCCTCTTATCATAAACCACTGAACCTCGGGGGCATTTTCTCCCATCACTCTTCCTTGAACCCTTTGCCTGGCAGGGGAATAGTGGAATGTTGACGCAGTAGATTAATTAACCCGAATCATTTATTAACCCGAATCCTTTCTTTACTTTCCACCATAGCAAGATTAACTACCCCTGTCCTCCTCATACCTCTTGCACACCACTCGACTGCGTTTACCGTTTGGATTGTAGCCAATGTAATGCTTTCTACGTTCATATGGCCTCTACGCAGCTCAATATGCGTACGAATGGTCATAGGGCTTCCGTTGGTCAATGTAGCAACCTATCCATTGCCAACCATGCTAATTCCCATGTACGTGACTTTAATCACATAATCACTTCAGTGTCCAAGTCCTCAATCAAATCCCTGAACCGAGTAACTTTAAGAGCTTCAGAGGAGGTGCTTATTTTTTTCTTATTGCAGTCGCTCTCCTCCTGGCCTCAATTTGTACCGTTCATTTTTTTATTATTACTATTGTTTCTTTATTAATTTTTAATTATTAATTTTTATTATTATTTTTGATCATTTACTTATTTATAATAGTTTTTATCTTCAATTATTTATTTTATTGTTTAGTTTTTTTGTTGTTTCTTGTTATTTTTCATTTTTTATCTCTTATTTTTATTCTTGTATTTTAATTTTATATTTATTTTATTGCTCATTGCTTTAGTTTTTTCTTTTCTGTTTTTATTGTTTTTAGTTTTTTTTTTAGTTGGTTCTCTCTCTTTAGTTAGTTTGGTCAGTTTGCTTGGTCAGCAACTGCTGCTCAGCAGGAATACTTCTACCTGATGACAATAACAGTGAAGATATAGTAGTGAGTCTTGTACGTTTTGTTTATGCTTTTCTATTTTTATAATTGAGCTATATATATATATATATATATACGGTACTGTTTTCTTGACCACAAAATATTAACAAACACTTTTTCTTCTTCTCGGAGTTTGGTCAGGGTAAATATATGGAATCACCTTTTTGCCAACGTTTCGTCTTTATTTTAAGACTTCCTCAGGGCTATAAACTAACAAAAAAAAACAATAAACAATGGACATTTGTCATTTCTACTTTAGAAACATCATTGAATTGAAAAAAAAAAAAAACTTACTCAAGGCTGGGTTCTGTTACATTACAACAACCATTAACTGTCATTACATGTGCTGCTCCAAGCGACACATTATTGAAACACTGTTTTTTTAGTACAATCATATATATATATATATATATATATACATATACACATATTATAATATATATCTATTATAATATGTATCCACCATAACATATATCTATAATACAATTATAATACATTATTATTTTAAAAATCCATAAAAATATAAACTAGATAACATTGCATCTTTATCTATTTCTGAGGGAACTATAAATCCTACTTAAATTGTCTGTATCTGTTTTTCTATTGCATGTATTATTAGTATTTTTGATATGTATCATTTCTTTGATCAATCTTTTATTGTATGAAGTTTCATAATCTAAAATTGATGCATTCTCAAATTGAAATGTGTGTTGATTTTTAATTGCGTGGGAGGCTAAGGCACAAAACTTTTTTTTCAATTTGTTTATGCTGTTTCTAAAGTAGAAATGACAAATGTCCATTGTTTATTGTTTTTTTGTTAGTTTATAGCCCTGAGGATGTCTTAAAATAAAAATGAAACGTTGGCAAAAAGGTGATTCCATATATTTACCCTGACCAAACTCCGAGAAGAAGAAAAAGTGTTTGATATATATATATATATATATATATATATAAACTAGAATTTAAAAAAGAACACATAGAACGGAAACCACACACACACACACACACACACACACACATATATATATATTCAATACAGAAAAAACTGGGAATACTTAAGTTCAAAATCAAATATGAGCAACACATAGAGTACAGAAACACACTAACTAACTCAAATTTTCAGAAAATCTGTCTTCAGGAGAAAGGATAGTTGCCTGACGTTGGATCTGCGGCATGTTTGGTCTCCACCACTCTGTTCTCTTGAAGACAGGTTTTCTGAAAATTTTAGGTAGTATATGTTTCTTTACTCTGTGTGTTACTCTTCTTCGATTTTGAGTTCCTATGTATGCTTGTATACATATCAAATTAAACAGATGGAATTAACAGAAGAAATCACTTACTAAGATGACGGAGAAAGCACTTAAGGAGAAATGTGTTCAGACATGCAGATTAAAACCAATTAACTCAGTCAAAGCTTTGTTCTGTTTTGTATTCTACGTATTTTAACAGAACTAAATTTACTGTTGGTTTAATCAAACCTTCTTGGTTTTAAATTAAACTCTCAATGCTGAAGTTTCGGTATTATTTATAGTGTTTTTCATAGACCGTTACTTACTAAGGCAATTGGATAAAAAATGTATCTATTTGATTACTTTTCTGATTTCAGGGAGTAATATCTCTATTTCATTATAAGTTGGAGTGATGTATATATATGTATACATACATATATAAGTATTGATAAAAGTATCGACCGTGGAATAGAAACAAAACTAAAGTTTATCGGGACTCGGTCAGTTCTTCAGGTTCAAATTAAACTCATTGCCAACGTTTCGGTCTTTATTTAAAACCTTTTTCATACTTCTGCCTATGAAAAAGGTTTTAAATAAAGACCGAAACGTTGGTAATGGGAGTTTAATTTGAACCTGAAGAACTGACTGAGTCCCGATAAACTTTAGCTTTGTACATATATAAGTAAAATTAAAGTTATAACTAGAAAACACAAAGAAGAGACTAACACTTACGGTTATCGATCATTGCGGTTTTCTTGCCGTCTTCAGGAGAGGAGAAAAAGAAAATGAGGAAGAAACACAGGAGTGGAGACGTGATAGCGACCACAGACCGATGAAATGTAACACACAGTGAAGCCGCCTTACCATCGTGGACCAGTTTAAGTTATGAATAAATTAAAATCGCATTTATGCCAAAGAGGAAAGAAGGAGAAGAAAAAGGAAATGATAAAATCATGAATTAAAAATTAAGGCTGAAGTGAGAAATAATTAAAATGTATTAAAAAAAAACGAGTTAAAACTAAACTTTAAAGTGCTGAAGTGTGAAAAATAAAAGACAAATAGTTTTAGAGAAAATTAGAAGATGAATTAAAAGAGAATATAATGAAACAAAAAAATAGTTAACATCATAAAATAAAAAATAAAAAAAATATAAAAAATAGAAGAAGTCATCTGATTAAGTTAAGACGGGGGGAATTTCTAGCACCCAACAACCAAATGAGAGCTTCCCCAGAAACTCTGAAAGTGGTTTGGGTATCATCACTAGAGGATTGCCTTAGAATTTGGACCCTAAAAAACTCGTTGAAGGGAATGTTATGGTTATTGGCGTGGGTAGCAACAGGCTATGTATATACTATATATATATATATATATATATATATATATATATATATATATAACACATGGAAGTAGAATATATATATAATCCTACTTTGGATAAGGATAATAACAAATATACATTTATATTGCAATATAAAATGAGCCAATGGTGAATATATCAATGAAAGTTTGAAAAACTAGAGATATTACATCGTGAAATTAGTTAGTCATCCCATATAAACATTTTCTTATTCAAATGTTGATGAAACAGTTTTAAAATATGATCAAAACGTAAGCATTGAGAGTATGATTGGGATTTGGAACTCAACAAATTCTAAGTTGTTATAATTCCATATTTATGATTTAAATAGTTTGTTAGGACAAGAAACACAACTCAGAGGAAGCAACCAACAAAATATGGTTTAATATTTTTATGTCTGTCTTGATCAGGAGAAGCGTTTTAGTTTCTCTACTGTTTTCTTATGATTTTTTGATTAATTTAATTGTCATTTATGTTGAGTATTCCATTTTATGTGCCACAGAAGCACATACACATAGCAAGTCTCCTCCCTTTCTCACTATCTCGCTTTCTCTACTACCCTATCCTGTGTCTAGATTAAACTAGTACAACTAATGTATTCAGTAGGAATAATTAGTTAATAAGATATGGTAATGTACATTGACTCAGTAATTAGCTCAACATAGAAATTATATAATTATGAACAAGTTCCATGTTTATGAACCATTAACTGTGATTTAACCACAGATGCCATAATAATAAGTTAACAATTAAACTGTATACTGCTCTGTGAAATTTGTGAAGATGATAGTGTACTAACAAAGGGAATCAATTGTTGAACAACCTGTAGGATTTGGTCTTTATTCCACGAGATTTCTCTCTAGGTAAGCGTGCCTTGTCATACTATACAATCATATAGTAGGAAGGCAGTGAACAGACACGTCTGCGTGTAAGCAAGGTTCATGCTCCATGAATGTTAAGTTATTTTCTCAGAGTGCCATCCGAGTAGAACACTCGTCCATTATTCAAGGTCGATCTTACCCTCCATGATTAAGGCAATTTATCCAACTGTCTACATCAGTTATTTTCAATTCTTTTTTCCTAAGAAATCTTGTTTGAGTTATTCAGTTATTGCAAAACGTTATGTAGGTGTACAAATAAAAAATCTAGTTTTTATAACAAAGCAAGGAATAAATATACTAGAGTATGTGGGTACAATTGTGAATGTGAAAACAGATTATACTATATACTGTAATAACAGAGAAACAATAAATCATTTGTTAATTGTAGCTTTCCAAATGAAAATAATATATATATATATATATATCAATAAAAAGATTTCACATAAACACGTGAAACAACAATCAATGATCAAACCACAATAAGAAATGGGAAAACAAGACTAAGATCTTTCAACCGTAACAAGTGGTCTTCGTCAGAGTCAAAAACCCAACTGAAGGTTGGGTTTTTGACTCTGACGAAGACCGCTTGTTACGGTTGAAAGATCTTAGTCTTGTTTTCCCATTTCTTATTGTGGTTTGATCATATATATATCAATAGGCAGCAGATCTTCTTTCAAACATATATCATTAAAGTGGACCGCAGTCCTGGCATTCACGCTCTTCAGACTGAGAGATTTAATTCTACGAACTGACTTTCTGCTAAAAGGATTTAACTGGAAAAGGAGCTGACCAAGTGACATGTTACAGAAAATCAATAAGGTAGTAAAAAAAAAAACAAAATGGATTTTTTTTATTATAAATTAATAAAGAACAAGAAAAGATGAATTAATTTGGGAAGAAAATAAAAACATACCAAGCAATTAACGTAAAATAAAAGTTTGAAAGAAAGTAAGAACTAGTAGAGAAGGTACAGTTAGAAATAAAGAAGGTAAGTTTTAAAGATAAGGAAAGAATACATATGGGGAACTTATACGTAATCAATTACATATTAACGTATATGTTAATACGTATATGTGTATATGTATATTATTAACATAGATGTATACGAATATATGTTAATATACAAATCTTCACCTTTGTATTTTTCCTTTTCACCTGAAGAAGGAGTGGAGTAGAAATGATTGAGTATTATTAAAGTTTAGTGTTTGTCTTCTTTTTTGTGTTTCTCAGTTATAAGTTTATATATATTCAAATAAATATGCACCACAATTTCAAAATTCTTTTTTTGTAAAGAAAAGTCCATTTAATTATATATATAAAAAACACAATTGCAATTTTGAAGAGGAATCACATTTTTTGAACAATGTGGTTCTTGTCTACATCAAACTTGATTTTGTTTTAGTTTCTTTGTATTTTTGCTAGATTATTTAAATCCTTCCATAAGACTTGAACAAAACAAGATTGTGACACAAATTTTGTAAAAACTTATGAGATCTACCGCTGAAGGTATAACGATGATGTTACCAACAAGCAACAGGCCATTCTGATTTTAAACGACAAACCAAATTCTTACGTAGAAATGTTAAATCCACATCTGGGGAATAAATTTACTTTTCTACAGAGCTATCATCTCAGTTGAGGAAGATGAGTAAAGTTATAACCATAATTTCATCACCAATATTCTTTAGTTTGATATTTATTCGTCTGCATTGACGATTCTGGTTAATTATTTTACTCTAAAACCACACAAAACAGGTATATAGAAGTTATGTTACTTTTCTTACAAGAAACATAAGAGAAGCTGATCTAAATATATGACATAAACTCTGCTTTGTACATATAACAGGTATTTATGGGCACATCAGTTGAAATAGTTGAATTATTAGTGGTTTGGGTTAGGTATCCATGATGAGACATACGAAGATAAACACTGACATAACTTACTTCTATATTTTGACATCGTTTCATCTGGAGACGAAATGGCTATATAGATCAGGAGGTGGACTATTATATTATTAGATTTTATAATCAACAAGTGAAATAAACGTCAATGTCCAAACTGTAATAATAGATTCAGAAAAGAGACGAAGAACGTTCCACTAGAGCAGTTTTCCCTCCCTCACAAGAGTTGATTGACTGAAACATGATCAATTCATCGAGTTACTCTAACGAAGATAGAGTAAAAGAGGAGCAAGAACACGTACAAAAAAAAAATCATTTCTTAAATGATTTAAGTGGAATCCACGGCTTTTAATATTATTACAGATTTGATGAACGCAAACGGACAAGGTTTTAAGTTTAGAGAATTATGAATGAGGAAAGTGGAACCTATTCTAATGAAGACACTACTGAGTATAATGTTCAGAGTAACATTAACAGAATTGTATTCACTCTAATTCTTTTTATGTCGGTTTGGTATCTTCTAATCTGAGCCTTCGTAGGAATTATCATAGGGCTTTCGTCGGTTAGCGCAGCGACCTTGATATTATCATTCATCTGAAGTATCGCAATCTGACTATTAATCACTGTTTTCGTGTTCAAATTCTTAATCAAGTCTCTTTGCTAACACTCATGGTGCTATGAGTGCTTCAGAAGATGCACACATGAACTTGCTTATTCAAATCTATATCGATGAGGGGTTTATTTTTACTTTACTATAAGTAAAGTATAGTGATCGTGAAAAAATTCGATCTCGAGATTTTGACGGAATTACATGTTTTGAGGTCCCAGAAGTCGTTTTATGAGGTCTTTACGATGATGTCTGTGTGTGTGTGGGTGGGTGGGTGGGTGGGTGAGTGTGTTAGCATTGCTTGTTACCACGCTACGGTCCAGAATCTTTGATGGATCAAGTTGATATTTTACACGAAAATGGGCCTCATAAAGACGAAGATCGCTATTGTTTGGGAACAATTATGCATGATGGGAAAGTCACTTTTTTTGCCAAAAAAGTTGAGTGTAGGCCACTCCAGATTTTTTTTATGTATATTTTTAACCACTAATATTAATTACTTAATGTACTTATTATTTTTTATCGTCTATGGTTTATTTATGTTTGTTCATTAATTTATTATTATTATCATTACTATTACTAGTATTTTTTCGAGTATGCTTTAATTTATTTTGTCTCCATATCACGTCCCCTTTCATTTACTTCACTGGTTTTCCCTTTCACTCTCCTCACTTGGCGGCAAAAAGTTGATTGATCTAATGGACTAACTGTCGCCCCGAAGCCATCTAGCTGGATTTTAATAATCCAAATATTTTCTGCTTTATTCTCTGGATAAAAATGGGCAATATTGTAACTATGGCATAGTAATGTCTATGTATCCAGTAAATTCAGTGGAAAAAATTTTACAGAGCTAATTTCTTTATTATTAGAAGAAGTATAAACAACTAGAGAATAATCCACTGATTTTCACGAAAGATAGAAACCATGAAACAGCATAATGTTTTTAATACATATATATAATAATAATATGAACTACCATATCAGTGAGGGAAAATTACAAAAAATATATGTTGAAACTGTCACAACTCATTTTCATATTTTGTCAGTATCAATTAGTAGCTTAGTGAGTGATTAGACAGAGAACTGAGTTACCGACAGAAACATTTAGTATATATAAAAGCTAGAAGTTAAGTTAGCTTCATTATATAAATAAAAGCCGATCTGAAGTTCTTGATGTTACACGAGGGTTAAAGCAGGTAACTGTTAAAGAATTTGGATATGGAAGTAGTCATTAAGATCAAATAGAATGGATAGTAATGGGAGGGTTACTGCCTTGACTATAGGAAACCTTGCAATAGTTTACGTGCAGCTCAGTTTAGCTAAAGCCAAACACACGTCAAAGACATCACATGGACTGAAATGGAATATGCATATATCGAGTATGATACAATGAAATATATTAAGATATTTGAAGTTGGTCAGGAGGGCTTGGTCAAAAGTTAAAAAGCTGCTGTACTAGGGCTTAATGGCTTTTAATGAAATTTATTCTTTTTAAATGTTTTTTCTCATGAAGATGGTGGATGTTGAAATATCAAGTGAGATATATATATCAATGTTCAAACCACAATAAGAAATGGGAAAAAAAATTAAGATCTTTCAACCGTAACAAGCGGACTTCGTCAGAGTCAAAAACCCAACTCAACTCAGTTGGGTTTTTGACTCTGAAGAAGGCCGCTTGTTACGGTAGAAAGGTTTTAGTCTTTTTTTCCCATTTCTTATTGACGTTTGAACATTGGTTGTTGTTTCACGTGTTTGTTGTGAAACCGTGTCATATATATATCTGAATGGCCTCAAAGATTTGGAGTTTACTTGGATCAACCTCTGGTTGGACAATGATTTCTGATTCTTCTTCTATAGTGGTCATGTAGTGCTGCCTCCTGTGAACCAAACATACTATATTTTTATTATAATATATGTTTCTGGAAGTATATTGAATATAATTTTAATTAGATTTGATTGGGTAATTGGTAGACAAAGTATTAACTGGAGAAATTGACGGTAGTTCTTTAAAGTGTGCTTTGCATATCTCTGTAATATGATTGATGATGAAAATTGATATGATTGTCTAATAAAATAATGCAAGTTTTATTTCTAGAATTTCCTTATTTTCCTAACAATTTTCTTCTCGTTTGACGGGATATCTCATAATAAATTTCCCAAAGACATTCATAGAAGCCACAATAGTTAGCCAAGATGGTACAATCATCCTACAACATACCACTGAGTCCAAAAAAACCTTCATGAACAAACAGTTTTGCATCATTACTTTGATGATAAATAAACTTTTTAGGTATATAAATTACTTTACAGACTCCATAGATACTTAACAGAGAGTAGAAAAAAGTTAATATTTTTTCTACCAATTACCTAATCATATATAATTAAAATTATGTTTAATATTCTCCCAGAAATATATGTTGTGATTAAAATATTTATGTTTGGCTCATAGGAGGCAGCACTAAATGACCGCTATGGAAGAAGAATTATTATGAAATTAAAATGGTATAAAAATACGTCATAAGTGGTGAATAGCTGTTGTAGTTGACCACCGGTTTTGCACGTTGTGCATTCTCAGGTGGCACTGATGATAGTTGAAAGATCCTGGCTATCAGTTCCACTTGAAGATGCACATGCAAAACGAGTAAGGCGTGTGCAACAACATTTCACGCGGTGTGACGAATTTTAATAATAATACTAGACGACCCGTGACGCCTTGTGTCACTCAGTGTTAAGAAATTATAGCAGCTGTTAATAATATACATGAACTGAATGTAATTGACAGAAATAACTGTTACTGCTATTCCTTGTTATTAAGCCATGAAAACAAAGATTCCTATACGGTCTAAGCATTTGATATAGTATTCTTTACATGAATCAAGGCATACACACATTAAGTATTTTAATAGAACAAAAAATCATTTAAAAGAAAAAAAATCATTTTTTTATTACATAAATAAATGTAACATCAATTCAAGGTATATGTAGAATCAAGCATATTTAAAACTAACAAAATCTGAAGATTAAAATATTCTATTTATTTTCCCCAATATAAAACAACATTAATGAAAGTAATTTGTCTTCATAATATTACCTTAGAACATTTATATTTAAGCTGACATTTGTATTCAAGTTTATATACCTAAAATTATTCATTTTAGAATAGTTTATTATATATACTTTTGGAATTTCATACATCTGTTTATTGCTTAAGTTCCTAATATGATTGTTAAATCAAAACGTTGGCTTTAAAAATTTGATTTGAACCTGGAAAACTGACTGATTCCTGATAAATACAATTTGTTTTATATTATGTATGACAAAAACTAAATACGTGAAATTAAAAAAAAACATCGTGTAAACAACTAAAAATAAGATTTCCAAAAATGGGACTGAGATCTTTCGAAGAAAACTCGTCAGGTTTATTCTATACCATAAATAGCTTTTACATCTGGAGGCATTAATTTTACTTGACTTATGTTGAGAGAATTTGTTTTTCATTCTCCTTCGTTTTAATGTCATTATTTGTAAAGTAATATATTACTCACTGTTTACTTTAATATTTATTTGAATAACTCATCATGAACTGGAAATAACAGGTATTCCAATTTTCACTTGTGTGCAAATATTCAAACAAGAACATCAGAGTTTTATAAGTACATTGCTGATATTTACTAACCGCTGTGGTATTAACAATTTGCATTTATTGTGAAACGGATATAAATAAAGCCTACTTGTCAAATACGTTTACATACAGCCAACCCTGGCTTGTCTGAGTCAAGACATATCAAGTCAAATAATCATGGTCAGTGCTTGAAAGACATTCCGTGCTGGTCGAAAATTATCTGAATCACAAGTCTGATGGTGATTATATTTGCCCGTAAATACTTAATAAATAAATTTAAATGGTCAGTTGACTTTCTTCCATTACTTCTCTCCTAGATATCAGGAATAAATACATTGGGCTCATCCAAAACTGTTTCTGTAATTTTAAAGCAATTACTATTTACCAACGTATCCTAATCTTCCATGGAATAATAGTGGCAGTCTTCTCTGTGACCGCATAACAATGACAGGTCTGTCAGCAATAAATAATATAGATGAACAATGAATAAACAACATTAATCCTACTTACAACATCAACCCAGTTCTGTAAAGAATGAATGAGTACCGAATAAATCATTTATTGAGGACCTCACATTTATGATGTGACATAACTAAACCAGCACTCAAGATAATGCTAGAGATATGCATAGGAGGATCTTTTCCTTTCCTCAGGTATTACTACATGCGTCTTTAGAATAGGTTTAGGGAATTAGGATAGGTTCTAGAGGTGGTGAGGGAAAAGTAAAAAATTGGTATTAAGTTCTTTAATGATCGCACCAATTTATAGATACCTGGGAAATAGATGGTAATGAGGTAGGGAGACCCAGAGGGAGAGAAAGAGGAAGCCGATGCAAGATTGAGTGGTGTTGTGGCTGGAGCCAGCCTTCTTGTCAGGAGGGGGAGAGGGTAACTTCGCTCTACAAATTTTCTTTTTAAACTATTGAGGTGAAGCTGTTTATGTTGCATTCTGTTACAAATGCGGCGAATTCGGAGGGAGGTCTAGGAATGGAGTTCTTAATATGAGGAGGGTGGAAGCTGTTGAAGTGTAAATACAAATTACTTCCCCTCGATCTTTCAAGCAGTATTGAGTTATTTTAACTGGTGTTGTGACAGCAGCTGTTCAAGAAACGGTGTTATAGTCGAATAGTGTCTTCGAATATAGTGGCCGACACGTGATTGTCCATGCTTATATCAGCATCAGGTAAAAATATTTTCTTATATACTTTGGGTGAGTCAAATTACATTGATTGACTCAGAGGTTCAGTTGAGTGATCAACAAGGGTACAGTATTGAAATACAGGATTATAGATTGAAATGATGAATATGTCTTGAAAATGTAAGTTAATACCAGACTTCTATTTTATTCAAAGGGTTTCATGTATGCTTAGTTTTACTGTGTTATATTGTTTATGTATAGTAACGATGCCTCGATCCAACATTTATCCGGTCATTTTCTTGTGTATGTTTGTACTATCGGCTAGGTGAAGAATTGACCTTCTTCAGAGCTTTGTCGACGTCACTCAATATACACTGTGAAGAGGGCAGTTCATATACACTGGTTAACCTGGTGACATCGTTGAAGCATTGGAATACACTTTTGAGATAGATTTTTAAAAGTGAATTGTTTTGTTTTTCTGTGCTTGTAATATATTCAGAGCCTACCTTATATATCCCATAGAGGATTAAGAAATGGATATTTTAACACTTAATCTACTTATAAAACTGCATAAAACAAACAAAAGATCTAAATTATTTTTTTTATTATGAACATATACACTTAGAAAGAAGAAATTTGACAGTACAAAGAATATTTAGCAGAACTATACAGATATATAACACACGTGGGACAATTTCAAGGATGCATATATTTTAAAGAAACAACTTAAATGAATGGAATATTCATAGCTCTTAGAATTATTTATTAGATTATCGTTTTAAGATGTAGCTTTTCGTTTATTATGAAAAATATTATTTGATTTGGTTTAATATTTGCATATCATATACAAATGAAATTCATGGAGTTTTTCTTACTTAAGAAAAAGTTGTTATGTTATTGTATGTTAAAGTTTAAAATGGTAATATTTATTAACGTCCAACATGAAAGGAGCATAATGTTATTAATGCTACTTGGTCTGATTGTGTATCGAATGATTTTGAAACATTTGTTTTAAGATATTTATAAATACTCTATTTGTTCTAATGGTGCTACATTAATTCTTATTATGATGACAAGAAGTTTTAAGTGTAAAACATATATATTAATTGAATACAGCGTTTATTTTGAAGGCAGGTTAAAAATGAGTGGTTATCTGCGATGAAATTTACATTGATTGGATGTAGTGGACAACGGAAGTAGATTCTTAAACCCTGTGTATACTTGGATAGTGTGTGTGTTTGCCAATAGTCCGATGATTTAGTTTGCATTGTTAATCTTGTTTATAAGTGTTTATTAGAGTGAAGGCACAATTACGAGAACGGGCATGTGGGAGTTAGTAAAGACTTGTGGAGGAGTCGGCCAGGTACAGAAGCATCATCCGTGGCAATTAAATGGTAGCCAGAGCCTGGGGCTCCTACTGACAGGGATTAATGGCGACCGCATATTATTGATTTATAGCTACAGTGTCCGACTGCGGTTGATTTCCATTAATTTCTCTCTGTTGTGCCTTTGTGTCTAGAGAAATCCCTTACACCCACTTGTACATTGTCTTTTCTTTTTGCCGACCCCTCACGGTTCACACGGTGAAAATTTATAATTATCTTCTCCCGGTCCTCTATTTTTTTTCACTCGTGCTCGTCATTTATCCTTTTTTTTTGTCTTTTGTGAGAGACAATGCCGGCTATGAAGGAGTCTGATTAAATAAGAGTGAGTTTGCACAAACGGCACTTCTTGTACACCAGTTGCAGGTTAGTTTGACCCTAGCTCCTCCATCGGTCAGGTGATCAGGCAACCTTGAACTCTGATACTCCATTGGATCAAGAATTTCTTATGACTCTCAGCACTCAGTGAGAAAACAAAGTTAATGACTAGTTCAATCAATAAGTATAGTTTCAATGCATCGGTATATTGACAAAAATATATAAAATTTGAACCAAAATCGTTTAATTTATCTATATCTTCTCTTCTAGTTTTCGACACCCTTTTTTTGTATCAGCCACACTTTTTAACCTAAACATTTTTTTCATTTATAAGCGTTGGCTTCCTTTTTTTAAATCATACATAAAATAAATTTGATAATTAAGTAATCAACATATCTGTATTGTTAATGGTTCTTCCTTTTTAGATAGACATGTTTTCAAAAATTTATCTGCATAAAAAAATATTCTAACTTTCCGTAAGAAATATTAATTATAATATATTACTTATTTATTATTATACTAAAGAAATTGCTATCAATTAGCTAATTTTTTACTCTTCCCCTATATGAAATCTAGCAGTTCCTAGTACATCCTAAGGATAAAAACCTTTAGGTATGAGTGTTGGGAATAAGCAAAACTTTCTTTGCAAACATATGAGGATGAGATGCTGCAAAATATTTGTTTTTAGGAATATATAGATATGTATATATACAAATATATTAATATATCTATGTATTTGTATATTTAGGGAGCAGACCTTCCTTTATACATATTTTATTAAACTCCTTGTGAACCTTCTTTTCAATCTTCTAGATAATTTTTTGCTTTTTTATCTGGTGTTTCATATTTTTAGTTATACCAAATAGCAATTCTCCAAAGGTTTTATTCACAATGCTTGTCATTATTCACAACTATTTTACGTTTAACAAACGTTTCTGTTAATATTGGTCATATTCAGGGTATTGACTGGTTAAATATTTTTATTTTATAGTAATGATAAATAATTTTAAAAAAAACTATAAAACAATCAAAATACAAATTCCATTATGAAGAGATGGTTACAGTTAGACTATAGTAGATTGAAAGTGGTACAGGTGCAGTCATCAAATATTTAGCCCTAAAAGGCTGTGGTTTAATTTATAATTGTTCTTCTTGATTACAATCAATTCATTTTGATTGTCTTATTGTTTTTTAAAAAATTATTTATAATTACTATTATGTTACATAAACATTCTAACTAGTTTTAGTTAGTATATAACAATAACCTGGATGGTCAATGTTGACAGATACGTTGTTTAATTATATAAAGTTTATATTAGTAAATGGTCGTAAAATGGCAAGCATGGTAATAAAACCTTTAGAGATTGGCTATTTATACCTACAAATTTGAAACACCAGATAAAACAGGTTAAAAGTTCTCTAGAATTTAATGAAAAAAAAATAATATATATATAGCGATTATCGAACTGTACGTAAATTTATCTTAGTTATTAGTACTCTTAATTTTCCCCTTATACTCACTAATTCCTTTGGACTAGATAGTTTTAAGTGGAGTTTCTGTATTAACTTTTCATTCAAAGTACTCAAGTTGCTTTTAATGAAAAATACTGTTTTTAATCTCATCTACTCAGAAAAAAAAAAAAAAATGAGTAGCTGATTATTTTAATTTAAGAATTGAAATTATTTTTTTAAAAAATTGGAAAATATTTCTTAACTGACTGTTAGTTTACATTTGCTATTTAGATCTTTGGTGGAAATAAGTTTTTTTGTCACTTGTCGTAATGTAGGACTATGGACATTGCCAGGATTATTTTAATATTTCAAATAACATTTGTCTTCTTTCCCATTCATTTCTAGAAGATTTTTGTTACTTATTTTTTGATTTTTGTTGATTACTTTTCCATTGTTAAGAAAAAAATTAATGCTTATCTATAAAGGTAAATGTATCTATGATTTTTATTACATGGCATACTTCCAATATATAGAAACATGCTTCTTCACTGCCAAAGCCACTTTAGAAGTGTTTTTTATTGGTTAGTTATAGAATCTCTCTTAGGAATTTACCTAGTTCTTCAACACTCTGTTACGTTGTTTGCAGCTTTTTCACAACTTCTGAAGTATACTGTCTTCTTTTAACTTTCATTCTCTCTGCTGAAACGGTTTAATGTTTTTTAAAAATAAATTGTTTTTGATTTTGTCAATCAATATATTAGGCGCTTTAACACTAAATAATTTTATATACGTAATACTAAAAAAATCTGCAATGATTTAGTGAACTTTAGTGAAGAAGAAACATTGTTTACTTTATGAAAGTTATTGAACTCGTATTGTTTGCTAAATTATCTTTCCCTTTAACAGTAGACTGGTGCAAAAAATAGACAAAGGACAAAGTGATGGTCGGTTATGTAAATAGGGTCAAGTGTTGATTTGATGATATATAGTAATATCTTGAGACTAATGATATTTGTGCTTTGATTTTCAATGATGTGGTAGTTGGTAGAAGATATCCTGATGTATTCATTAAACAGTTATAGTGCACAGGTGGGACAGGGATAATTACAAGAAGGCGAGGACCATGTAATTCTGAGTGATTACATGCTGTCCCTTCAAGACTGATCTATCGCTACTACTTGGTTTGCATAATGTATTAGTTTACAAATTGATGCACCTCGTGCAGTCAAAAAAGAAGCCACTGGTGACGTCCGGTGAAGAATTTATCACCCTTCTTTCTGCTTCAGGCAGGACCTACATGCTCGTTTTTTTAAAGAATAGCTTCTTTTCACGACCTTGAAAGGTTTATGAGGATCCGTCGTCAATCGTCTCTTCTTCAGGGTTAACTTTTTAATTTTTTATTCATTTTTCTGTAGGTGCAAGGGAAGCTCGACCCATAAAATAGGATTAAGTAAATCGTTTTTATAGAGCTCTCTGTGGAGGACTGCCGTTTCCTTCCCTGTTTACGGCCGCCTTTGTCCCTTACCGTTAATCTTCCTTTTACACTGTCCAAACCACAATATACTAACATTTTGCCCTTCATTTTATGTCATTTAGTTGCAAAATGTTACATTCTTTATTAGATTTTGCATTAAAAAAAGAAGATACATCTCATAACATTATGTACTCGTACTCAATAAAACCGAAATATGCTAGATTACTACAACATGCTACCACTAATGTTGAGTGAAAAAATAAGGACTCACCAAAATTGTCCGACCATAAAACAATAAATCAATTTTCTTTCTAAAGGAATAGTCTCAATAAAATTATAAATCGACAAATTTAAATAAGCCATGAAAATTAAACGGTATGCAAAGTTATGTGAATAAATGTTTTATTATAAAGATTGTAAACAATATAGATTTTTCATTAAATGAATAATGACGTATGTAGAAGTTTCATGTTTGAATGGTATTGGTATTTTGTAAACAAAATGTAACGGTTTGTCACTTTATCCATCTGAAGTAATGTTTAGTTCTTTAAAACTCCGGAGTCCAGTGAGACCGGTGATGATTGAGAACAGATTGTATAAGCTATTTATAGATATATGATTTGGAGTGGATCTGTTAAAACCTACCTGATTCGTTTGTGGATATTGAGAGCCTGGGAGTGAGGCCTCAGGATAGCAGGCTTGGATCCATCAAAATCTCTTACTACTTCTTTAATAATTCACCTATCTTTCGTAAATGTTATGTTATTCGGATGTGAACACATGGGAAGTGTATTTATTAGATTTTCTGACTAAAAGCTACCAGTTAATTTGTTTATATTCATCTGAAAGGTAACTAACCATAAAAAAATGTTAACAGTACGACTAAGTTAGGTTTATCCTATTGGCTGTCTATCTAAATATAATTTCTCCAGATACACCATCAGCCAGTTAAATGTTTATATGAGGAGGCCAAGGAGACCATAGTCTCAGAAAAGTTGGGATAACATTTCATTGGAATTAAGATAGTGTAGAACAGAAGCCTCTTTCAGTATGGTCAACATTACCTATCTCATACTGCACACTCAGTGGAAATATTCCTAAAATTGCTACCCTCTTTCCATCTGCTCTATAAATCTTTGGTGGATATATCTATTTTTTACTGTTTATTAAGTCTTACATCTTCTTTATCCCAATTGTGTATCTTACCCTTACTTTCATTCGATTAATGGGGCAGTATGAATCCAATTAGGAAGGAATGTTACACTATTGAGTAAACGGACTATTGATTAACAAACTAATATTAATGTCACTTTAGACTATACACCCAGGTATGCCCTCTGTTTGCTGATCTAAGGCATAATATAGATCACACTTGGGGATTCACTAAAATGTATATACTAGTTTTCAATTGAACTAAAGCTCGACCAGCAAGTCGGTGTAATGTGGGACATTCTCCAGAGATAGAAACCTTGACAGTGATATATGACCTTAGTCATATGATGATGGAAATTTTTCTCCTTCTTCCTTCAATTCCTTGCATCTGATAAACACAGTATAAATTTATAGTAGTATCTTGCTGAAGTTGCAGAAGAAATAACTCAGTCTTTCATACAGTTTTGGTTTGAAAGGTATTTTTGACAAGAGAATAACTTATTACATTCCATTTGTCAGTTACAAATGTTTATGCGGGATCAATACAACTTTAGTAGTGACACGGCAGATTGCTCGTTCAATCTGCTTCTCAGTTAGTTGCTTCATATCGTATAAAGTATAAGTATATCGTATATGTTAAATTCGGTATGTTCTTTCTATGACTTTAAATTCTATTTCATCATCCCACCGGTCTTACTCATCATTTGCCCATCAACATTGCATTAAAAGAAAAAAGTGCAAGCTTTCTTGGCAGACATGATTCCAAGAAACTGGAATATGGAACGCAATATGAAAACTTACCAACGAATAATAAACAAATTATTCCAACATATCGACCAGCATGCAAAAAACTTTCACCGAAAGTGACGTTCATTGGGCGGGCTATACATTAGCTGATTCTATATTTCTTGAATTACCTAATAAGTTAAGAGAATTAAATGTGGCCAATCTTTTATTTTAACAGTCATTTAGGAATGTTCTGGGTAACATTTCAAAATGAGTTGCGTGAAGAAATACTTCATAAAGTACGAGACCTTTATGTCCATAACCAAACTTTCGAACGATATGTCTATACGTTATTAATAGTCGAATAATTATAACATTTTATGACATACTAAGAAAATACTATATTCAAATACAAATACTGCAAATAATTACGCCACCTGTTATAGACTGGTTTTAACTATTATAATACGTTTACTAGGAATATGGAATTTTTTTGTATACAAGCAAACTCAGAAACCTTTCTCACCTAAATTTAGAATATATGGTAATGTATGGTTTTGCATTTGAAATATATGTTTAATAACAGTATGGTATGGTCTATAATAAGTTACTACAAATAATTTTTGAACCAATTCATTTAAATTATTACTTTTGCTTTTCAGTTATTCACTCATTCAAGTTTGTAGAGAATTGAAATGAAAAGTAAAATTTAAGATTTTTACGGACCACTTTTTCCATGTTTTGAGGTTCCCTAAATTTATTATTCATTATTTCTCACTACTTGTGACTATTGGATCTTGGTCGATGATTTGTAAACACTGCACAAGCCAAACCGTTTGACGAATCTGCTTAATATTTGAATAAGCTTAATATTTGACAGACATGAAGCTTTTGAAGTGGTCAAACACTATTATATTAGAAAATATTGTAAATGGATAAGGTTTTATATTGATATTTATGATGAAAATGGATGTTAATTTTGATTCACACTTCCGGTGATTATAATAAACTTGTATTTTGTATTAAATATTATCTTAATATGAATATTGCATCATAAATATTTAATGTATTTTGAATATTGGAAGAAGAAATATACTAAAAATGACAACTGTTATATTACATGTTTCAATAACAAGTCAGATTGTTACAGAACAATGATTCCATAATTGTTATAACTAACATAATCAGTTCACTAACATTAAAATAAATAAAGTCAACTGCCTGAGAAGTGAGGTTGATACTACTTTTGTCGTATTGTTTGATGTGGTGTGGTAAAATTTAATTAGTATGTAATATTTGTCTACATGATTGTCAACTTGATATAAATCCAAAATTTCCTTCAATTTATTTCCATCAGTTTATTTAAAATAAATAATTTTGGATTTATTTCAACGAGTTGGACAAAATATTTACTTACTGTGAAGTTGAGAGTAGATTTTTTTTGAAGTTGTTAAGACCTAATTTCATAAGTTTCATTTAAATGTAAAAGTTTTTCTTTTTAACTGATAAGGTAACGCTTTAAAATAAAAATATATGAACCAGAAAATAATATGGTTCACGGTTCACTGGTTTGGGACATTGGAGAAGGGCTAAGAACTTTCCGTGCCAATGGAATGAAGGGCTCTTTTAATGGTGCAAGGTAACAAGTAAGTTGCTTGACGGAGCCGCTCCGAGTGCCGCCTCCAGGTCTATAGATCAGCCGACGCAAAGGCAGACGGCCCCCCGGCGTAGTTAAAAATGTTATGATAGCATTATTAATAGTGAGGGAGCGAGGCGCCCCGCTGCGCTGACCGCTGTCTAGCGGCAGGGGGCACCTTTGCTTTCACCGCGCCCGCCTCCCTCCGCATATACCCCGTCTTCCCACCACATCGTCTTCACCGTTCACCCCATTAACAATTGCATTATAGGAAGAAATTACATGCTTTCATAGTTTACTGATTCGAAGGAACTATGATTGAATATATCCAGTTTCTTTATGCAAAGAATGTGTAGAAACATGAATCAAGTTGGACTGAAGATATGGGGTAGAAAACTCCGCACTGACACATAACATCACAAAAGAAGAAATCAGGAAAGCATACTTACTGACTTTTATAGTGGCATTTAGAATATTGTGGGAATAAATGTAGTTGTCATGTCATCCACAATGTTGTATAAGTTTTTTCATGTAAAAATTAGCTCTGTTTTCTTAATGTTCACCTTTATGAAAAAAGTAGCTTAATTTTGACATTGGATTATTGCAGAAAATTAAATCGAATTAATCCAATAATCAAAATTAAATATTATCTAAGCCAGGAAGTTGGGATGTGATACAGTAACAAATACTTGAGGATGTAATTTGATTGTTACTCTAAAATATGGACAAGCCAAGAATAAGAAATATGTTCTATTCAGTCAAAAAGATCATCAATGTTAAATTTCCTATATTATAACTTTTGTTTCTATATAACACAAAGCATATAGCATATTTAAATTACATTTTTTTACAAGGTGTTGTTTAACTGTAGGTTATGAATAGTAAACCAGCAGTCATTTGATAATTTATTGTCTTTAGCTTAAGATAGCCGATTATTCTGTACTTATTCCATTTGTAACAACTTCAAGTAAGCATCATAATATTTTTAAAACATTAAATAAGTTTATTTACAAAAAACAAATCTTGTCATAAAAATGATAAATTTGGAAAGAAAATGTTGCACTCCAAATATGTCATAAAAATCATCAATATTTTTATTAATTTCAAATTGCAATTTCAAATTACAATTGGGACGTATTTATCATTTATCCTCATTGGTACTTGCAGTATTATTTTGTTCACAAATCTTATTATAAAAGAAGCAAGAGAGTTTAAGTTATGCCTGATTTCCAAAAATTCTGTTTTTTTAACAATAATATTATTTCCTTTACAGGTCTTAAACTTTTAGAAGTTAATATTTAGATACCAGTGACATCCTTAATAATGTTTGTCAATACATGTCTGTAACAGAATGGATTTTGTAATGATGACTTTAGTATTCTCAAGTTGATTTGAATTAGGGATTACTTGGATGTATACTACTTATAAGCAAGGACATTGGTTTACCACATAGGAAAATCTAAACTGACAAATCAAACTCCTACAATTTCAATATTTTTGAAACTTATGACTCCATTTCCTTTTTTTTTTAAAAATATATTCATCATAAACTTTAGGGATTAGTTCAGCAACAACAAACAAGCGAACTACATTATCTAAGCAATCCTTGAAGTATATGCATTTAGAACCAAGATAACTTCAAGAAAGATAACCATGCATACAATCATTTCTAGACCGACCATACATTAACATATTTACTGCATTTCTTCAGATAAAAGGATTTAATAAAATTTTACTGATTTCGGTTACCATCCATTTGGTTTCACTAATTTTCTATTTCTCACTCTGCAATTTACAAATTTGTAATAGGCAGATTTACAGTTTACAATATAAAGTTTACAGCATTTAAAGACACTAAATTTAATTTAGTGTATTTTGCTAACAAATATAAAAATTCTTAATATAGAACTACTGAAGACTAAGTAGTTAGTCTTAATTTGATACGATATTAAGACTAAGAACTACCTAGACCAAGAGAATAGATTTTTATTGCAAATGTTCGTATTTTTTATGTGAACTTGGTAGCAGTAAACTTGTTTTTTTGTTTAATCTTTTTTGTTATATAATATATAATATCCAAAATTTTAGTTTATGACTATTTAAATCCTGTGGACTATTTAATAATAGTCCATTGGTACCACAGATATCCTAAAAAAAAAAACAAAAAAAAACCTCGAAATCCGTGTATGTCACGAAATTCTTTCCTCTCTTATAAAATACTTAATATGTTTGTCCCTCTTTGTTAAACAAATTCTGTTGTGGTTGGATTTTAATAGTTTTTCCAGGCCTGATGATGTTATACAATTATAGTGAAACGTTGAACTAGGTTGAGTAATTTGTTTTTTGTTGAATTACCCGCAAAAATAATTTCCCTCAACTATCTAGTGTCTATCTGGTCACTAAACAGTATACTGTTATCTAATAAAATAAAGCAAAGGCGCCTCTGTCTGTTTAATGCCAAACTCCTTTAAGGACTCCAGACGGAGACCACATACACTTTTGGAAACTACAGAAACCAGGGTACTTGTAAATGCATGTCTTAGTTTTGTTAGATACCTGTTTATTGCATAATGACATCATATGCAATCGCATGTTTGGTATCTATTTAGATCAATTTTACGGGTCGTACTCCCTGAGTGTTATAACAGATTAAAATTGAATCGTTAAAGACGTCTTGAAGAGTTCAAGACGCATACAATCTTGTATTAGATCCTTTACAGGTACATATTAACACAACACTGTTAATATTTAACTTTATTTTTCAAGGATTCTTATATATGGATGAATTTTGAGATAACATCTATGACTAAATATGTCAAAGTTATAAATGAGAAATGAAAACAACATTTTAGCAATTTATTCAGGTTAAAATATTGAACAAAAAAAATGACTTCAATAAAAATTTGAAATTACACAATCATTGTAAATGTTCTTTTCTACTAGAATTATATCTGTCCCTGTGAAGTCATCTGTACCTGAAATATTATTAAACTATAAAGTGTAATATTGGCATTCCTCATTTGTTTACATTTTGTCATTCAGTAACGCAGGTATTCTTACAAAATGTTTTTATAACAATATTTGTTATAATTATGTCGTATTCCTTTGCACTTCATTACAGTGCTGGCATTCAAAACTGCTTTAAATAATTGTACTTGTTATAATTTTTTCTAGTCTCAATTCACAAAAATAGCCATAAATTAATAAATTATTTATAGACAATTTACATATATATATTCCATAATTTTTATATAAATTATGGGTAACCGTTTAATTCTAACAAATTCAGATTTACATAAAATTTAGTAGAACCGTTCAACAATAGAGAAATGACAAAACACGTATGGCAGTATTTTAAATAAAAAAAACCTGTCGAAATGAAATGTTTTTATTAGTTGCTCATAAAATTTATCTGGTAAAAGTTGTATCTAATTAAATTTGTGATTTACATATATATGTCTTTAACAACCCTAAATTAAAGGAATAAAGTTAGTAATTCAATATATCTTTAATAGTCATCTAATATACTACAGAAACTTTATTTTTCAAGTATTCATAATTTAAGTATTTTACTTATTTAAATATTTGACTAGTATAGTATTTTTATTACGATGATTTGATGATTTATTACATAATAAACACGTGTATACCAAAAACATACAATATAATAAAAATATAGGTAAACCGTCATTCTGCAGGAGAACTGTGCCTTTCCTCTTCTCTTCTTCCTCATGATAGTTAACTAAACATTCGAGACTGACACTCTGTATATGTGTATGTATATTTGGTTTTTTATAAGAACTGATGAAACTGTACTATATCATATATATATATATATATATTTATCATCAATCGGTCGGAAATGAGTATTTTTTATTGTCTTCTATTTGATGGTCGATATTGTTTGAAATTATATATAATTATGTATGTATATATTTGTGACAGACACTATGTAGTGTTAATTGATAGTCTAGGCTTAATGAGTCAAAAAGATCAACAATGTTAAATTCGACTAACATTGATTATTGTTTATTTTTACGTTGTTTCTTTTTCTCTCCATTTTTTGTCCAAAATCTTAGATATCTATATATTTTGTACATGCTGTTTATTTATTATTTTTTATTATTTCTCGATCTGGTAGATTTATATATATATAACTTAATAGTTTGCAAATTTTCATTTTTGTTCTTTTTCTAGTTTTAAAACCACCTTTCAGAAATATGTACAACAATTAACCAAACGATTTATTGCGGAAGTCCGTTAAGCTAATACAAATTACAAAAAACCTTAATACGAACATATAACATACAACATGAAGTGTTTTATCGTTTCAGTCAACCTTGATCATATTCAGAGAGTTTTAAGGAATGACTAGAATAAAAAAAGCACAAAAGAAAACTGTAAACATTCAAATTATCAAATATAATAACATAATAAGAATTGATTTACATTACAATGGGTGGGAGGTTATGACAGGAGGCTTCGACAGGTTCTGATATTGCAGGTTGTCTATTGGGATTCCTCTATTAACTAAAATAACTAACCACCTTCCACTCAATCAGGGTTGTTATTATTTTACGTTCCTGCTTGCAGTTTTAAAATTCTTGAGAACCTCGTTGTCTAATTGTTCATGTTCGGTTTCTCTCATACATAGAGCTTCCAAAATTCGCAGTCTGCTCTGGTCATTCTCTTGATAAAGTACTTCAGATTCTGATTTGTTTTTTAATTTTTTCCTGGTGAGTTAGAGAAAACCTAGCTTCAAATGTTATTGTGCTTAATAATTTGAATATTTATAGTGGCACTTAAGTCCAAGGTTAAGGAGTTCTTCTTCATCGGGGCTTAACCTTGGAACTCCTTAACCTTGGACTTAACTGCCACTACATCACAAGACCCCCAAAATATGGCAAACGTTTGGAGTTGGAAGTCCTTCTTGATAGCATCATTAATCTCGGTAAGGCTGGTAAAATTAAAGTTGATGAAAGCATTCGAGATGATATCCACCGAGAAGCGAAAATAGTCAGAGGTCACTTCAGTAGCAACCTTTTGAAGAAGAGGCACCGTGTTACTGCGAAGACCCTGAAGCAAGATGAGTCGATAACGATCAGGAGAGCAGATAAAACGTCTTGTTTTGTTCTAATTCCTACTGAGGAATATTTGGGAAAGATCAACACACTACTCAGTGATACCAGTAAATTCCGTATGATTACTAGGAACCCTGTAGAGGATTTGAAGAAACGAGTGAACAAGATAATTAAGAAAATCAATGCAAGAAAAGGAAGTACTACTTTGCCGCCCTTGACTGGTGAATATGGTTTAGGATATTGTTATGGCAATGTGAAGACCCATAAACCAGGTAACCCCCCTTTAAGACTTATTATCAGTCAAATTCCCACACCTACTTACATGCTGGCCAAAAAACTAAATGCCTTACTCTTTACTCTCACCGTTTGTGCCCAAGGACTTTAGTCTCACCTCACCTACAGATTTCTTAGACTTGTTGAAAGGGACAAGCCCAGTTGGCACCATAGCTTCTCTTGACGTGGAGTCCTTGTTCACCAACGTTCCGGTTGATAAAACGATACAGTTCATTTTAGAAGAAATATACCCCATAAACAGCCAACCGAAGATCGACATCCCCAAAACAGACCTTAAGTTACTGGTTGAACTTTGCACGAAGGAGTCACCTTTTATTTCACCACAAGGGACTATGTATCAGCAGATAGACGGTGTTGCGATGGGTTCTCCCTTAGGGGTCTTGTTTGCAAAGTTTTTCATGACTAGAGTCGAGAGGGATTTATTTTCAAGAACTAACAAGCCATCTATTTATGCTAGATATGTGGACGATATCTTTTCATGGCCGAGAGTCATGAAGAAATTGAACTACTTAGAGTCCAGCTCGAATGTGAGTCCGGGCTAAAACTCACCATAGACAGTAGCGTGAATGGCCAGTTACTATTCCTGGACGTCTTGGTGAAACAAGACAATCAGAGATTTAGTACGGAGGTATATAGGAAACCCTCAAATCTTGGGTTTTGTCTCAATGGCAATAGTGAGTGTCCTAATAGGTATAGAAAGGCCACTATTAATGCCTATATAAAAAGAGCATTCACACATTGCAGCAGTTGTGACCTCATATATCAAGAGTTAGAACGATCGACCCAAGTGCTAGTTAACAATGGCTTTTCGAATCAGGAGGTTGCCAATTCAATAAAATCATTTTGCAATAGATGTTATACTAGTAACGAGACAGCCCCGCCTACAGGAGAGACTATCCGCCTGTTTTACAGAGGATACTTTAGTACGGAACATAGACAAGAGGAACGTGCCATACAAAAACTTGTAAATAACAATATTCAGACTACCAACGAGCAAGACAGGATAAGGCTGACTATATTTTATAGAAGTAAAAAGACATCAGACCTACTACTCTCCAATAGACCGAAAACTGAGACCCCGGAGCTACAACGTAGTCACCTTGTGTACGAGTACAAATGCATTATAGGTGACTGTGCAACCCTCTCATCCTCATACATAGGGATGACTACTACGAAGCTTTCACGGCGTCTAACTGTCCACCTGAACACTGGGGCCCCTAAAAACCATATGGAGGACGCTCACCGTGTAAAACTGACGAGGGAGGCCCTGATTGAGGGCACTTCCATACTACAAGTATACCACGAGCCTAGCAGGTTACATATACTGGAGGCTCTATATATTAAAGATTGTAACCTAGCCTAAATGTCCAAAGTAACGATTTCAACTCTGTGCCTAGTTTCAAGAATTTTGATGATAGTTTCAAACTTGTAAAGGAGACGAGGAGGTGACTGGACCACAGGTAGTTTTGGCCGACCCTGTCACCATACATACCTTAGCTTTACTTCCTAAAGCACAGGTGTATTTACAAATACACACAGTATTTGTGCTGACACCGTTGAAATATTTTATTCCATTGTAACTTTAGTGCATCAACCATAATTAATTTATCTTATATCTGAAGATGGCGAATGATAGCCGAAAGCTCGTATGTATTGTTCATTTAGTTAGTTATTTTAGTGATTAAAACGGTTTTTTAAAAAAAGTGGTTTATTTAAGTGTTTTCGTGTTTGAACTAAAGTTTATTGTGTGTGTTAATGTCTTTCGCTAATCTTCTTTGGAAGCTACCAGAGTCTCACCGCAAAGTGATACAAAAACTAGAAGCTGCTGCGTAAAAAGTCACAGAGGAACAACAGCAACAAAACTCACTTCAACATTTCGCCTCATTGTCATCAGGAGAAATAGAAGAGAATCTGCTCGGCCAAAAAACAACTCTGAATAGTCTGAAGTATTTGTTAGTATATTTGCTTATAAGAAAGTTGATTGTACATCATTTCAGATTTCTAAATTTGTGTTTACATCAAAGTAAAATTAGTCATGCGGTAATAATGCTAGAAAATGTTCTTCTAAGTTGGTGTGTTATGTTGTAAGTCTATTTATTCATATCTGTATTTTTGCAATCTTTATGTTATGTTATAAAAAAGTACATTTCTTCCAATTTTTTCTCCTGGCTCGTGTATTCTCAAGAAGGTGCTATTACAGGAACATCAAGGAAGAAGGAATAATTGCAGTAATATTTCCGTCGGGAATTGGTTGGGCAAGGTTGTGCCGACAGGGCATACAAAGGCTTCTCAGTTTCCCTAAATGTATCTAAATTTCAGACTAGTTAGTTAAGTTATTATCTCAGAACTGCATCTTACTAAATGATTTTATATAAGCTTACTTGCAGTGCTTTTTTTCCTTGGTTGCATATACGAAGTTATTGAGCTATTGCTGATTTTCTGCTGTTTTGGCAAAATTTCACTTTTTTTTTAATGAGTGGTTTAGCATCAAAAAATCATTTTTTGAAAACAGTAAATGTATTTTGACACCCCTTTGGTTAATTTAATTTTGAAAAATTTATTTTAATTCATTATCCACATAAAGTTCTTTTTTTAGGTATAATTACATGTTGATCCTTAAAATAGTATGGCTTGTATCGCTCTCACAAGCATTCAGATTGAATTATAAGTCAACATTATTACATTTTATCGAAAAAAAAATATTTCGTGTTGTTTTAAAAATTTGAAGATATTTTTTCTTCGTTGCTTTTGCAACTTCAAAGATAAGGCCAAAATTTCAAGACTCTGAAGTTAGGAGCTTAGGAGAAAAAGAAAGTTGTTTAAAAACACATTTTTGGCAAAAAAGTGACTTTCCCATCATGCATAATTACTCTCAAAGAATAGGGCACATCTACACTGTTGGGCCCATTTTTCTGTAAAATATCACACAATTTTGATCCTCCAAGGATTCTTGAATGTAGAGTGGCCACAAGTTTTGGATACATACTCAACCACCCACACACCCACCCACCCACCTACACACAGACATCATCAAAAAACTTTATAAAATGACTTTTGGGACCTCAAAACATGTAATTCCGTCAAAATTTAGACATCGAGTTTTTTCATCATCACTATAATACTTTAGTTATAGTAAAGTAAAAAAAAAGCTGCTCGAGAAAAGGACTACATATATCATTTTGACAACATAGGACAACACAGTCATTCCTCGGGTATTTGACTCTGATGAAGACCGCTTCTTACGGTTGAAATATCTTAATCTTTTTTCTATATAGTTAATATATATATATATATATATATATATATAGTTCAATGTAGAAAAAGAAACATAGAGAAATTAAAAGCATAGACTTACAGTGTCTAATTTTCGGTTTGAACCGTCTGCAGGAGAGATGAGAGAGGGAAACCAAGCGCACTGGTTCAGAGACGATTGGAAACCAACTGTAAGTGTGTGCTTTTAATTTCCATTGAACTATATTTGTCCATTTTGGATCGTATTTCCAAAGAAAAAGTTATATATATTGATGAATAACTTTAGTGTTAACAGTTAGATCAATTTACGTGAATAGAAAAAACTGGTGAAATGAGAATAATATGAGAGAGGTGAGTAGGGTTTCGCTCGATGGGTGTCTCCAGTGGGATTGAGGCCGTTGCCACTCCACACCAGGTCGACCGGTCACGATATTACTTCCAGGCCTCATTCAATATCCAAGCCAACTTTTTTCAGTAAGGATTCATTGATTTTTCTTCACAGAAAGTAACTTAAAGCTTGAAATATTGTTTTTGTCGTATGTTGTTTATTTTTATAGAAAAAGCGAAACTTAAGTTATTTTAATACAGTTTATGATTAAAAACAGAGACATAATTCTTGATATAGGTGGTGGAAAATGTAAGAGACTTATTGATTTTCTAAGAATATTAAGGTATTTAAATGTTATTATGGTTCTTTAATGGTTGAATGATTTTCGCTTGGTATCTCTGATGGACACTATTTGAGTCCGCTGCTCCGTGACCTGTCCAGTTCCAGTTCCAAATGCGACCTGTATTAAACAAATTACGCGGTATGCCTACCTGCAGGCGCACTCAACCCTATTAACTCTTATCCTCTTGTATCTATATACGGTGCTGGAGAATTTATGACTGATACCCACCTAAGTCAATGCAATGCGTGTGACATCTTACTGCAATAGTGATAATATTTGCAAATAGCAAAATTAAGGTATTAAACTGATGAACGAATAAAATGGACTGAGATTGTCGAATGAGTGATGTTCAATAGCCTCGGCATTGAAAAATAAAAATACAAGTAAAACTGTTTTCAACATTTTATAGAGATGCTAATTGATAAATCAATAGTAGACATGATTCTTTATGATACATATACAAGATGTAGTAGTACTAATTCTCTAGTTGAATCATATCATCATCTCGGAGTTCATAGTCTGGTCTTGAAGTTACTGCTCTAACTAGAGAACTCTCCCAGCTCAACAAATTTCGTTCTTACTACTTCAAAGAACAAAGACATAGAGAATCCCTCACATCGAGATCTTCCTATAAACAATCTCATGGCAATAAGAAAGACAAAGTAAAACTGGACTACATTGTTAAAACTAAACCACCACCAGCTATTTTTATCTGAATTACCAAAGAAAACATCCTCAGATCATCTAAAATTGATTACCAAGTTTATGAGAAAAATTTCCTTTAATACAAAATTTGTCTCATCTAATACTTCATTCAACACATCTTTCCCCTTAAATCCATTTTTCAAGTTATTCTAAATAATATCTTTGACCCTACTATTTCTTTACATATGATCTCAGACTTACTTAGCTTTTTACCTGGATAGCTTTAATAACTGAACTGAAATATTTTCAGAAGAAAAATGTGATTTATCCACTTGAAAAGTGAAACTAAACTAAGGAAGCCATCTGTCTTAGAGACAGACAGTACAACTACAGCAAACTTTCATAGAGAGGAGAAAGAGATAAAAATGCAGTAACTAAAAATGTAATTAATAAATATATAACAAATAATAAAATGCAGAAATAAAATAAAAATCTTGAGTGGACTACACTTAATTTTTCTATAAGTAAACATAATATCAAACTCGTTAACCACCAACTGATATTTTGTGTTGTTTAGATATTACGTATTAGATATTTACGTATCATTTTTTTAAATTTGACTGTAATAATTTTATTAGTTATGAGAATCGAGAAATCAGTGATGAATATGACATCTTATGTTACCAAACATAGAAATTATCAAATTATCAAACTGAGGGCTTGGAACTCATCGGACTCGTACGCTAAGCGGCCATACCTGTCATACTGTCATATTCATACTGTCATATTGAGTTTAAGTTCATTAATAGTCTTTAAAAATATATATACAGAAGTGGCCCTCACTTTGGTATTTGTAGGTATGATTTGACAGAAATCTTTGTACTTTCTGAGATGATGATTGGCTTGAATACCGATATATTGTGATCGAGGGTTTCTACCTCTTCAAGACACAGAGTCTGCATTCTTCGTATGATGTCAAATACAGCTTTCATTCATAGTAGTTAAGTATACAAACTACTTAAGTAGAAACAGATGTTCTACATATTTTTTTAATCCTCTCCTTGAAGATATATTATTGCTTTTAAATGCAAGTACAGTTGGAATACTTTTTAAAATAAATTTAACCCACCTGTTCCTGATACCCTTTAACTGCTTTCTTATTGATTTATTTGTCTCCAATGAGCACTGTATCCAACCAACATATAGATCAAAACTATTTATCTTTCATTCTATTTTTTACATTTTTCTTTTCAGATAGAAGTCTTCTCAATTAGTAAATAAAGAGAAAATTATACAATTTTATTATAAATGTCTAAGTGGAATTTTATTTTTCTGTAATCCTGAAGGTAACAAATATAGTGACTGTTATTCGTATACATGCTTGGTTTTGTATATCACACAACAAATCATTAGTATTACCACAGCAGTAATAACACATTTGTAAAGCCAAGTGAAGATTTCGTGTTGCAAAAAATCTCTTATAGCAGAGCATCTTAAGTGAAATTTTTCTTTTTATTCACTGTTTTAGTTGTTATTTACTTGTATTTTTGTGTACCTGTATACAATTTCGTTTTTTTTGCTGTAAATGTGATTTTCTTTTTACATCTGCACAAACTAAAGTAATGCTTACGCCAAGAATTGCTGCCTTCTTACTTAAATAGATTTATATATAAACTTTTTCGATGCTATAAACACGTGAAATAAAAACCAACGTCCAAACAATCGTTAGAAATCAGAACAAAGACTGAAATATTTCAACTGAAACAAGTGGTCTTCATTATCAGTTTGACATTTCAGGTTCTATGAAAATAATGTTTTTACATAAGATATGATTTTAATAGTATATAATATCACAGAATTAAAACCAGTCATTGAATGATAATGATGAAACAGGTGATGCACTTATATAAAAAATGTGTTTAACCGTGTTAAAAAACTTAACTATGTTATTACATAATTATTTCATTTTGAGGCCTATTTTATCGCTTTTTTTGTAATATATTTTCAGGTAAAGCTGTCGTAAAATATAAAATATCCACTCAGAGAATCAACATAAAACTGACTGCCCTTGGCAGAGTAGATAGTTATTAAAGGTTATCTCTATAGACCTCAAAACAACTTATAAACATTGATGGAAGTATCAAAGTTTATTCCTCTGAGAGAAGATGAGGACCATGAAATTATAAAACTTCTGTTCCAACAAATAGCATCATCTCAATGAAGACCTAAGATTGTTTAATATTTTGTAATAATTATTTATAGGATAGTAATTTAAGAGAACTAACAGTAATGATTCTAAATACACAATAGTAACAAAATATAGAAGTTTCTTTAATCCTGTGATTTTCAGTCATTGACCGTATCTATAATCAATAATATGGTTAGTTTTTATTTATAGTTTCTAGTTTTTACTATCTTAATACAAATTATGATATTTTCTGATAATAAAATATAGATCAGTGGCGCTCAGATTAAACTGGTCTCTCCTTTGGTCTTGCCCTTTGCGCAATCTAAGTCACGTGGTATTCACTGCCTACTATTATGAAGAAACTACCAAAACTTTTAAATGTATTAATTTTTATACTAATAAAATTCAGCTGTATTTATTTACGCATTTAATGGAAGTATTCAACTCATTTGAAATCGTTTTATACTTCTGAGAAATTCTGGTGGGAATGGATTTATAAGAATTCTACAGAAATTCAGGCCAGAATTGTAGATGGTCGGTACATTACTTTAATGAAGGTCTTGGTGTTTTCCATTTGGACTAAAATCTTGATTTGACTTGCGTAGACAAGGTGGTTGGGTGGTCGCCAGTTACAGAGGAAATGAAACTATAATTACAACGTAATTACAACAAGATCTAGCTCTCACTAGATACTTCACTTATTACACCTTGCTCACAATGACATCTTATATATTCAATTTTCCACCATGGAAATCATACAGTTGATTGTTTTGTAGACTGTGCGGCGTTTCCTTTATTTTCTGGCCCATGTGTCAGTCACACCTAGTGCCCTCAATTCCTATTTCATTTTTCCCAACTGATTCACATAGCACAGATATCAATCATATGTCATTAACAGAACGAGTATATTAACAATTCGAATTTTTAGTGCTTTTTTATTAAGGCTCTATAGCGCTCTCTATTATTTATTTTTAAATTTAATTCAGAATAACAGCATATCTGTCAAACTAAGAAATATAATTCCATTCTTAACATTAAAGATTTCAACAGTCACAAATTCAGTGTCTATTACATCAGATTTGAATAAGTTCAAGTTACAAATTTTGTTAAATTAACCCCAGATGTTTTTTTTATTAAAAAAAAAATCACTCCTGATAAAGAAAAAAAAGTATTTTTTTATTAAAAAAAATCACTCTTGATTATGAACAAAAATATTTAATTAGGTCAATTAATGGGGATTTTTAACCTAAAATACGAAATTAGGTTATTTGACGCAGTTTAAAGATTAAAGAATATTACTTTAGCCCTCAAATTATTCAAATGATATTTCAGCAATTTATGTGATCATTTCAGCAAACTGTAACTTCTGACTTTGAGTTTAAATTTATACTAAAATTTTCTCTGTTATCAACACTACTTAACCAAATACTAAATTTCAATACTAATAAGTGTGCAGTGGCTACTTCAAAAATTCAGTGAAATAGCTATTCATTTCTCAGAGGAATATATTGCTTAGAGAAAATAAAGCCTTAATTATGATATAGAATTCTTCAAACTTAGTAGTAACTTTTGCACTTTTAAAAAAAAAGTAACTAATATCTAAAATATTTTTAATATATTTCGCTAGGTCCCAAGAATTTCGTGTTCTACAATAAGCTAGTTTTCTTCAATTTTTATCAATTTTTGTCATGTGGCGTTATCTCTTATTACGTTAGTACCGAAATCGTAGATGTACAGTGCATAATTTTCGTGTAGTAATTTTTGCCAATGTAAAATAATAATATTATTTAAGATAGGTTGGCAAAAGCTAACAGACAAAAGTCATCAGGATTTGTAAAACTTTACAACTGATTAGGTGATTGATAAAATATTTTAAATTTATATCATGCATGTCCATTTTATTTCCACTTCCTCTGCCTTCAGCGATAAGTATTGGGCACACAGTTCAATCAAGTTTGAATATATACTGATTCATTAACAAAAAAAAAGTAATAGTGAAGTTGAATGTATACGCAAAGGATTTATTTAATACATACAAAGCAGGGTAGTGCGAATGTTGCTAAAGGCAGTGAAGTGTTCAGAAGGGGGAGCATGTGTGGTCCTCCTAAATCCTTGTTACTCCTATCAGTTACGCACGGCCAGTTCCCCAGAACCCAGGTAAACCTATACTAGGATTATCTCTCCCAGGGATATACCGCTTTTCCCACCCAACTGGCATACTAACAATAGTTTCTGAAATAACATTCTTCAAAGAATTATCTCCACCGCAAGCCCTCCCCAAAACAACTTTTGTTTATTCACTAAACAAAAACGTGTCGTTTCTGAACACACAGAGCTGAGTCGGTATTTTTTTTTACATGCCAATGGAAATCTATACTTTACTAGATTCTTTTGCAACAAGTCTGGTAAGTTTAATGTGGTCACTTAAAATTAATAATTGCTTCTTCTGGTAAACTTAATATTTCTTTTCTACTTTACTTAGGAATTCTAGATTAATTTAATTTAATTTAATAAAGTACTAGGATTGACTTTTTTATGACAAGCTGCTAGATCTATTTTTTTTTGGTTGCCAAACTGCTTTTGCCAGAGTGTTAAAAAAAAGTGTTTTAAATCCATAAATATTGATTAAACAGAACTTTTAATTAATTTATTCATTGCTATTTTATTTGTTATTTGAAAACAATTTTATTTGTTAAAAAAAGTTTGACTGCTTATATTTTAAAGAATAAATTATCAAAATATCGATGATTTGGATAATCTATTCTTTTAGAATAGAAATAAAAATGTTGTTGTAAAATTTCGAAGATTTTTTCATGATTGGTTAAAAATATGTTCAAAAATTCAAATTATACTTTATGGAATGATAAAATTGATGACCTTGATGATGTAAAAGTTAAATTTTTATGTGGAATGAATACAACTTTGTAATGTTGTAATGCAGGTTGAGATACCTCGTTGATGCTGTTTAAACTACAAAAGTTTAAGCAGCATCAACCTATGTAGATAGTTCTATAAGATGTCGAGGGTACCAGTGAAATGAGAGTGTCTTTTTTCCATTTCTGCTGTTGTCAAACTTTTCTTCTGCCTCAAACTCTGTTTCATTATTAACAATCTTTAGCGTGTTAATTGTACTATTTCTGAACTAATAGTTAAGGTTATATGGTTTATATAGATTAAGCACCATAATAAATGGTGCTTAAAAGTACGAATATATTATGTCTCATATTTTGAAGTTAATAGAGCACATATTAGCCAATATGAGAACAGAATTTTTAAAAACAATAGTTGTTAAAACATATACACCTATTTGTGTGCTTCATTTACTATTATCTTTGTTAACTGAGAAGAAATGTGTAATCTGGCATTGTATCATTTTCAAAAGGACATTTTCAATTTGAAAATACTTTAAGTGTAAGAACACTTTTATTAGAGAAGAATTATTCTTTTGTCAACACATTGCTACTAGTTTTGCAATATATATTCTCATAATTTTGTTTTAACTAAGAACTTTAGGTCAACCAACATTTATTGCATTCGAATCATACTTTATTTGTTAATGAAAAAAAACCAATATATTGACATTTTTTACACTATTAATTCTGTAAAATCCACTAATTTTACTTGATAGTTTAATGTCAATTTTAAAGAGAAGCTCAGCTTGTTTGAAATTTAATCCACTTGGGTGTTTTTACTTTATTTTTAATTTTTACGTATTTGTTCGTTTAGAAGTGATATATTATAATAGGTGTTTGTATTTATCACCCTTGTAAAGTATTTTTTTTTTGTTCTGCCATTGGTTGTTTATACTAAATGTGTTAAATGAATAAAATTAAAATATTTCAGAGAAGTACTGAAATACATGTATAATATATATACATACATGTATATATATTTATATATATTTATGTATTTATATATATTTATATATATTTATGTATATATATTTATATATACATATAAATACATGTATAATATAATATACATGTATAATAAATGCATGTATAATAGATTACATGCAACTTACGATTCTAATTACGCTTAATTATCGTATTAGTGTGTTTGGATCCATCTATTACTAATTAACATTTGACAACATATTCGTATACTTTTCATATTATGCATGTGTTTCCTTGAAAGGATAAAATTATAATATTATCAAAATATTCGTTTAGATTTTGTTTCTCTGACATAAAAAAACATTTCTTCTCAAAATAATTATGACTTTTTGAAGAATATAAATCTCAGATTTCATACTTATAAGAATACGTGGTTGTGAATTTCATAGCAAACACTAGTGTTGGGGTTGCCGAGCATCCAAGCCAATCTCAGAATTGTAGTGTTACGAAACTTTCACAACACAGTATAGACCTTTCATAACCTTTTACAACACGTCACAATGATTACAAACCTTTCATCAGACTGGTCTCTGGTTTTTCTTTCACTATATATTTATCTTGCTGAATTAGATAATATGTTCAATTTACTTACTAAAGTGTTGGTAGAAACAAAATCAAAGAAGAAATTAATGAAAACACCAATCTTATAATTCTTCTTCCAACAATAAGAGATATTGAAACTACAATTGAAAAAAAAAGTATTTTATAAAAAGACAAATACAGCATCCTCGGAACACAGATATCAATGACAAACTAACCACTGATATATGGTAATTAATAAAAAGAAAAGTCAAGGATAACACAACTAAGCTCCTTTCAATTTAATCTATAAATGCGAAAATGAAGAGTTCGTATGTCTGCTTATATATATATATATATATATATATATATATATTTATTTTATATATATTATATATATATATATATATTTATTTATATATATATATATATAAATATATATTTATTTATATATATAAATATATATATATATATATATATAAGTGTGTGTGTGTGCGTGTGTGTGTTGGTTGACACTGCAGAAATGAACAAAGCACACCCAATTGAATGTGAAAAGTCTCATTCTGTTGGATGGATGACTTTACAAGAAATTTGAAAACACATACTCGATTGCAAATTTTATTCTTTACAATTTTTATTTTAAAAATTTTTTTCTGGAATGTCATCTATGTTCTTAAAACCTCAAATTATAAAAAGTTTAAAATTGGACTATGACATTGGATTACATGTTGACATTAATTGTCAGTGATTCCGGTGTTCTTATCAAGCAAGTTTTATATTAATTTGTTTTTTTCGTTTAGGCATTGATGATGATTCGTTCATTGAAATTTCATTCTATTGAAAACAGTAAAACTTGTAAGTTATTTCTTTTCAAATGATTGATAGTTTGACTTATTTATCATTTAACAGCCATTTCTCTTTTTAAGGAGACACATTACTGGATTAATAGTAACTTATAAAAAAGATTCTTTTTTTAAATTCAAATGTATAGCAGTAAATTCATATTTTAACTTCCGTCTATCAATTTGAATTATAACATTTTAATTTAATTCCTGATTTTTAATAAACTCCGATTCACTTGAACTTTTACTTACAAACTCTTCAATTCAGAAATGACAAAAACCTTATACCAGTATTTTAAACAAAACAAAATTTCAGTTTAATTATTAGTATCCACCCTGGAGAGTTAAATAATGGCTTTTTATTTCGAACAGCAACGCCCCAAATAAATACTTTCGTTTGCAGAAATATAGTTGATGGAAGTAGAAAATATCGGCTTTCACTATTGGATCTAATTTTACTCTCCAGTTATACGGTAAAAGGAAAATGAAGTAAATGTGACTTTTGAAATAAAAAAAAATGTTCCAAAAACATGTTTGAAAATATTTCCACTGTTAACTAACTCCGATGATCGGTACTCCTTCACCTTCCAGTCTATATATAAATCTTTAGAACACCAGTTCGACTTTCTCGTCCACTTGAATGTTATTTTGTTTCTAGTTTCATTTTTTCTCTGGTGACCAAATCCAATTAAAGTATAGCTTTAAAGTGTTATCTTGTTACTAATGACATATATTCGATGCCTTCAAGAAATGTTTTCTTATAATGTATACAACTCAACTCCAGATTACTTACATTCCGCCGTTATTAATACATTTTTATTGATAAATAATTTCTTTACCTAGACATGATTAGATCATTAACATTTTGAAATGAGCATCAAACGATAGAGGAAGAAACTCTGCTACTAAGTTCTTGTACCTCAACTACTTTGAAAAGAAGACGCCTTTCATAGATGAAGTTCATTAAATTTTCGGGTATGGGATTCCAGGGTTTGTAAAAACTAAGGACAGTAGCATAATTATTATACTGTCTCAATATAAAATTATTTTGTGAACACCAATTCAGGAAGGTATTAAAGACAACTCGTATACATCTGTACCTCGATTATGCTTACATCATCTTATTTTTTTTGCAATTTCTGCCATTGATATTTATAATATATTCAATATATATTTATAGCTTGCCTATATAATAATACATTTGTCTACTGAAAAGTTATAAATTGTTTTAATGCATTGGAAATTTGCATGAATTATATTCTAGAACACTTAATAACTCTGGTTTTTAAAGAGATAGACAATACATAAAAATAGAGAGAAGAGTATTGTCAAACTTGATTCATGATGAAGCTAGCTATATGACCTTAGCTTAATGAATGTGGCAATATACCTCAAGCTATCACCATACTCTCGTTATATATCTAGTATACCATATATAATAGGGAGACTTAATTGAGTTTCCCATTTACAAATAGAACTGATGAAACTAGTTGGTCTTACAGACTTTAGACAATAAATCAACATTTTTAGCAAACAACAATCAACTATCAAATATAAAACTGTTGTGTATTCTGTATGTCCTATAAGATACATTTATAAAATTGTATTGTAAAAAAAATTGTAATTTTTTTTACAAAAAAATTTAACCTAAAAAGGTTTGTAAAAGTCAATCAGTGTTAGAAATAATAAGCACATTTACACACACTTAATAAAAACAATATAAATATTCTCGCAATCTTTGATTATTTGTGAAGCCCATGGAAGACATTGCTAAACATTGTTCATTTACTTAATGTCAGAGGACACTGCCTCTCGTATATAAGCTATTATGCATTATTTATATATATTTTATGTACATATTACATTTTATCTACTGGAATACCACTGGTTGTTAAGACTGAATCAAGTCAAATAAACACATACTTGTGTTGTAGGAGAATCCGGGTCGGAGGAAGAAGATGAAGAAGACACATCGTCGTCAGGAGTTGTTAAACATCAACACCTGGTCGCTGCGGAGAGCAACAACAATAGCGTGACAGGAGGAGTTCACCCTCCCTCCGATTCGTCCAAGCCTGGTCAGGATCACGACTCGGAGGACCAAGGTAATGTCAATCACTCATCACGCACTGCACGCACTCCTTCATCCCCCTTTTTTTCTGTAAACATGAATTCATACTAAAACGTGCAGAGTTTTACTACTCGTCTTGTTACTTTTAAAATAAATTATAATGGTACTCATTTTATATTAAATACTACGTCCTATGTTTTGTATTTGATGAGTATACATAGTTTTTTAAATATGCATTAGACACATATAAACAAAATTTCAACGTTTCAACTTTTTGGATGATAATGGAATTCTTGAATAGTGGTTTGCGTGGGAGAGGGATCCAGGCTTACACTTTAAACAGTATTTTCCATCATCATGAGCGCTACAACATGTCACCGAACCCTGGCCCTCAGTCTCAGTTTTGGTCTGTCCAGTTTCTACGTCAGTACGTACAAGAGAGTTGGTCATCGGCACAATGCTCCAGAGTACTATGAGAGGACAGCTCTCTAATAGCCTCAGTACTGGGTCCGAAGAAGTATAGGGACTGAAGAAGGAAGCCCTAGACTAGGTACTACCTTTGCCTTTGTGTTCAGTGTAATTCTACAGTGCACTATACTAATCGGTGTGTATGGTGTACTTAGTTGTGGTACCTCATGACGACAGTTACATCTTGTGGGGTAATATATTATCATAAAACGAATTAATATTATAATTAGAGATAAATTATTTACAACTTGTATCACGTAAAAAATCGTTAATATTAATAAAATTGATGCTAAGTTACATTAACAAGGAAGAAAAGACAAATTAAAAAGTTCTTTATTACAGGAGTTTAACTGTTATTTGTGTCAAACATTCGGATGAATCTAACAAGGTGTCCAAAACAAAGGTATTAGCAGAGGTGTCATCAGTTGAGTTTTATTTTCCTTTAGTTCAAAGTATTAAATAACATTTAGTAATTTTAAAAACAACTACTTGTCCATCACTAATCTGATTTATAGCATAGGGAAAAATTAATTAATTATAAATAGTAAGACATTGTTTAGAGCTACCGGAATAATTAGGCAATTAAATTTATTAAAATAAAGGATTATTAAAGTAAGTTCAAAATTGCTATTTTAATTAATGTAGTCAGCAAAAAAGAAAGAGTTAAATTACAACTGAAGGAAATAATTTAGATAATAAAAGAGAGGACTCTTATTACAAGAATGCTTGAAAAAGTATTTTAAGAGTCAAAACTATTCAATGATTTTTACAGCTTGAAAAACTTATTCTATCCATATTAGGATTAAATAAATAACTTATATTTTTTATCCTTGTGTTTGATAATAATTAATCTTATAGTTATATTGAGTATAGATTTACCCATATTTTCTTTATAATTTATTCAGGTTTATAGAATATTTTTGAAAACATATTTTCACAAGATAGATGAAGTTATTTTGCTGTTAAGTATTGTAAAATTAGTGATAATTAGTATCAGTTAATACTTCTAAATTCGGTAGAATTAAATAATGACTTTTAAATTTACTTTAAGTAATCAGCGTATAACCTTATAATTTCATGGTGATTAAAAACCAAATTAGTGTCTAGGAGTTGTAGGTAAAATTTAAGTGAAGGGAATGTAACATGAAAACGAATCCGTTAGTAAAAAAGAAATATTAAAATAGTTTTACAAAGAATGTTGTATATACAATATTTAAATATTGAATTATTGTATGTCTTATTGTTAAAACGATTAAGAAATATCATTGTTCCTTACATGTGTAATCTGTTATAGTGTAGTACTTACTTATATTGAAAGATTTCTAAAATTACGTCTCCACAGAAAAAAATAGTTTAATGTGAAAACTAACAACGCGTTTCAAACTCTTAGAGTTCTTCAGGTTTACGTCTAAAAATATATATATATATATATATATATTTATATTTAAATGGTCGACGACTGACCATGCACTTACAAGCAGGAGCCATCGCTAGACACACCTCCCAGGAACATGGAAGAAAACTCACCCGCCAGGACCTTGTACAAAACACCATCATTTTAAAGCAAATTAATGATCTAGCCAGACTACAGATATATGAAGCCATGAAAGTCATGAAACATAACCCATTACTTAATCGTCAACACACCGGGGTTTCACGCACACTGCAGCTACTAGGTGACCAACCACCAGCTACTCGCCAAGTCAACAGCCAGTCACCGCCCAGTATTCAGACCACCAACACCTAAGATATGTATATGAGACAAAATGCCGTAGGGAAGAATCAAAATGAAGAGAAATAAGCTCTGAGGCCTTCTAAACATCTCATCAGAGAGCTACTACAAATATATATATATATATATATATATATATATATATATATATATATATATATATATACTGTGATCAGATTGATTAAGTACATCAGAGTGATTATTTGAAATTGAATACAGTATATGAATGTTAAATTGCACTTTTTAGGTTTTTAACAAGTGAATTAGTATGAAAAATGACTTAAATAATCCTGAACCGTTATAAAACAATGAGTTTCAATATGTTATCATGTTTTATTAAGGTTCAGGATTAAGTCAGTTTTCATACTAATTCCCTTGTTAAAAACATCAATAGTTCAATTCAACATTCATATATTGTATTCAATTTCAAACAATCCAGTCTGATGTTCTTAAAACTCATTGATATATATATTTATCAAACACTTTATATAAAGTATAGTTTTCATATTTAACTCTTTTTGTGTGGATGCATAATTTTTGAAATTTCCCAATATGAAATATATTATTGTCTTATTAACGTATTGAAAGATGCAGTTTTTCGGTACTTAATCGTTATACTGTTATTGTAATTTTATTATAAAAAAGGCTATGTGTTGTGGTATTTTTTCAGTTCTTTTATCAATGTTTACTTCATTGATAAAAGTGATAAATTATTTATAGGTAGTGGCTGTCTGTAATTCTCCTAGAAGAAGGATTTGTAATTTCATTTTTTAACTAATGGGGTAAATGATCTAGCACAAAATGTGAAAAAAAACCTGCTGATTATCCTTAATAAATGTTTATCAAATTTTGATTAAGGATAATTTGAACAAAATATTGGGAAGTTTGAACAACCCCCCCCCCCCCCCCCCCTTCTGACATTACTGTGCGGTATTGCAATCACACCACTGTATCAGTGTCACTTTATGATCAATCCTTCGTTGCACCATTTGTATAAATAAATATTTATTTATTGGAATAATATGCAGAAACAAAATGTAATTCGAATTCTCATTGTAATACGGAGGGATCCCACTTCAGAAGGGAATTCTTAAGTTATTAAGCATGCTTAGTATTTCCTAATACATCTTGATTACTAGTAAATCACATTCCACTCCTGCCTATATCCAAACATGTTTACCACACTTCTTCATAATTATAAATATTAATTAATTTAAATCATTGTTTATTGCCATTTTGGAAATAATTGTGTAATTTTAATAACTAAGAGAAAAAATTGTGTCTAAATGATCAGAAAAAAATTAAACTGTTATGGTTTAGCAGTGATTACTTTTAACTGGACTAATTGATTTATTGTGAAACTCCTTCAAATATGATTAATACTAAATTTGATACTTCCATATGAACACCTATACATAATATATTTTTAGGTCTTCTGATACAAAGATTATTTAATATTTCAAGTTTTATTTTTTGTTTTTAAATATTGTGTAAAAACCTTCGTTTTAAGATATTAAGTCTCAGTTCTGAATAAATGATGAAAATTTATTAATGATATGTTGATAGCAATGAAGTAAAACAAAACTTATACATTCTTAAGACGATTATAAAAAAGTGATCAATTCGATGAATTATTATTGAAGATGTTTAAATATTGTAAAGGGTTGGTTGAGTGATAAGGTAAGGCGTGACTGGTTGGGTGCGTGGATGTCGACTCCCGCCAGCCCTTCACGACCTATCAAGTGTCAAACACCCCCTGACTCCTCTTTAGAAACAATCAATAAACACTGTGATTTAACTAAACAAATTAAACATATCTTCTTGTAGTCATCATTGAAAGACTGTCATTGAAAATATTGATTGGCAGTACACCCATGTCTGTTAATTTGTCAGTAAATAAACACATATAAGGTTTTGTGAGTCATTAGTATTTGTCACTATCAAACAACTAAAGATAAAGAGTTTAATAAAAATTAGCGAACATTAAAGTTCTTATATATAAATTAAATTTCTTAATAAATTGTGTAGCAAATAATGTAACCTTATCTAAAGTGAACTATGCATGATAACAAAACTGTAATTACCTAGATGCTGTAGAGTTTATTGTTAATTTACACTCACGAACTAACTATTCAGTCTGTCTCCATTGGGCACGAACAAACTGCTTGAAAACAAGCAAAGTAGGAAGGTAAAAATTATTCAAAAAGCTCTGTATTGAATTTGTTTTCTCGAAGCACAGCTTTGCTTTACTGCTTACTTCTTGAAAGGCTAAACTGAGTTGCTAGAGTTTAGACAGTGTTGTTATGTCAACTTCATTAAAACTCTGTATCAGTTATAAAAGAGTTTTAAACCCAGAACCTTCTGAAGGAAACTAACATGAAATTATTTGATAATATTCAATAACCCTGTAATTATACCAATATTAATTTCTCTGGAAATCTTGAAGAACTAGGTTTTAGCATGGATGCTGTCTGAACCTTTTACAACCAGATTTAGTCCCAACAGTAGGAGCACATGAAAGCTGAGATTCGAGGAATTGAATTCAGCGTGAACATTTTGAGCTACTTTCATCTTTTCACCCTTGTTGTCTTTAAGCTGTTTATGACGCCAGTGGAGGAAACACTAATTATTGGTGTGTCAATGTAAATCTACTATAAAATATCCTACCAATCGGCAATTCCATTTTTTTTCTATTATACTTAGTTTGTGGTAGAGAAAGCAAAGTTATAATAATGGTCAAAAAATAATAAAGAGGTTTCGTTATTATATTTTGACCCATCGGTATATCAAATTGGAGCACCTTTATTAAAATCATGGAATTACCAACCCAAGGTGATTATTTAAAATTGCTTTGAAGCGTTCTTTAAAATTTTTATGTTAAGCATTGTATCTGCCAATACGAGCAACATATGTATAGGTCAAATTATTAAAGTTTCGTTATATTAAATTGTTAATTTTTCCTCTTAAATTGGCATTTTTATATTGTACCAACCTCAATACAAAGCAAATTAAAAATTTTTTATGAAAATATCTTAGTAGATGATGTTCATTAATTTTTCCATCTTGGAAAGATGACCATTGCTCCAGTTATCCGTAGACATGCTTGTTATTGTATACCACGACCGATGCATATACCATTGAGCCTACCACACCAATAATAATAACTTTATTGAACCAAAGTGAAAATTTGATGTCCAGGCTCAAATAAAAAACTGTGTAGAAAACCAATTTGTGTGCTAGAAAAGAATTTTTAGCAGTATAACATTGTTCTTGTACTCTTAGCGAATATATCTGGTATATTACTTTTCTAGTATAATCTTTTATTTAAAGAGACTCCAAGAGTATGTCCACATAAAGTTTCATATTTTTAATGAAATTCATCTTCTTCTAATAACAAGGTCATCAATATATCCTTGCGTATCATAACCTTCATTATTTAGAGTATCCAGGAAGTCATTTACAATCAGTCACAACAGGATGAGTACGGTTTTTAAATTCACAATTTTGCTGTGGTTGATCCAATACCTACACTAATTATTCTATTTTTAGATTATTATAGCCCATTCTATAATTTCTGAATTAATTCATACATTTTTAGAGGTGATAAATAAATTGGAAGGGTCTGTCATGAGCTTTTTCTATATCTAAGAAGCAAATTTAGGGTTTCAAAAGTTTTTTAGTTTGATAACCAAATATTTTGAACAGCTTTTATCGATTTACTCTTATTATAGGTAATATACCTTATGAAAATGTTTATTTGCCTCAAATTTTCATATTACTAAAAGTTAAAACATTTGTCATTTTTTATGTAATATTACTCTGTCTATACTGTAAAGTTATGAAGTATTTGTAGTAAGGTAATACAGAATACAACATTTTATGTTTGTTCATCACCAAAGATGTTACATGAAGGTAATAGCCATATTATCATAAACAACATAACACTTCCTTTCTCATACTCCAATATTTCCCGAAACAATGGAGTTTTTAAGCAGAATAAAAACTATATGTCTGGCAATCAGATATTTTAAAGGGTGCAAGATGTAGATTGATTACAACGCTTTTGCAATCAACCATCCTTCACCTTAGCGATAATTATGAATTATATGCTGCTGGGTGTTTCCTATTATTGTTTTAAAAAGTCTGTTACCTTTACATTTAATATTAAATGTTTAAACTATCTCCAAATTTATTCCATTAAATCTAATATTAGAATCATGATTGTCTGGATTCTGTTAACAAATTTTTAAGAAATGTGAATAAATCCGACAGATACAACAGGTAGTAACGTATTGATAATTCAGTTATCAGTTTTTATAACTATTTTATGCCTTTTTGCAGTTAAAAAAATTAGATCAATTTTTTTGTAGATCACTAATTTTTGTTTGAATTTCAGAAAAATATTCATTTTCCTTAATCATCGGTTTGGTGTTAAAATACTTTTCAAAAATGATAAAATGTGTCACACCGCTTATTGCCGTCCTTCCAATTTGAACAAATGGTATTCAACTTATCCACTCAAAATATGCTATTTTTGGTTATTATTTCATTACGATCTGTCAAACAGTATGACCTGTATCGCACCTACAATCAATCGAAATTCAATCATTTTATATATATTTTATTGGAAAACCAAACTTATCAGTTATTGAAAGATTTTGAGCTATTTTATATACAATGTTGTTATCAGTTTGTTAACAATCCCAAAGTTTTAACATTAAAATTAGTATGATTTATATTAGAATTAGGTAAAACCGTCATACCTCGTAAGATGATCCTGGAGTTGGAGCGCTTTCTGACGTTGTCCATCTTCGATCGCAACAATCCTTTGCGATTTGAGGTTTGTTGCGATCGAAGATGGACAACGTCCGAAAGTGCTCCAACTCCAGGATCATCTTACGAGGTATGACGGTTTTACCTATTTCTAATATAAATCATACTAACCTCAGTGGTATTAACTATATGCATGTATCAAAATTGGTAGTTTAGATGAAAAATAAATTTTGCCTAAAACACATTTGGTAAAAAAAGTGACTTTTACATTATTTAATATTACATAAAGAGTGCAGATCTACACTCTAGGGTCAATTTTGTGTAAATTATGAATTGATACATCAAACGATGGTGTAGCCTAAAAACTTTTGGATACACTTCCACCCTCCCAACACTCACATACATCATCAAATTAAACGCCATAAATAGACTTTGAGAACCTCAAAACATGTAAATCCAAAAACATATCGAAATCAAATTCTCCATGACTGTTATACTCTACTTATAATAAAGTAAAAAGATAAATTTATGTAGTAGACTTAATAATATAAAAGTCTATATTGTATAATATTTAATTTTGCATCTTTCAGATTTACCATTGGAATTGTAAATTTGTTGGTAGTTATGATGACAATAACTAACTGATGACTGATGGTGTAACTTAGGTTACACATTTGCATTAGTAAAATATAATCATTTTAATATCAGCTTTTTCCGGTTTGAAGTAAATAGTAGTATCTTTATCTTAATGTTCATGTGAAAAAAAAATTCAGTTAATTACACTATTAAATTTATAAATGTTGTTTGCAGTAATATGCACTACTTAACTATAGTACAATGATAGTAGCTAGTTATTGATGTTATTATTGTACATTTTTTGATTTAATTGTAGATCTTAAGAAGAAATGTGTGTAGAAACCCGTTTTATAAGGCTTCAAAAAAGTCTGCAAATGGAGTTATTTAAAAATCATTGAGGTAGCTTGAAAGCCTTGCAACATCTTAATGTCATATGAGGTGTATGTTAATTTTGTGCATAATATGATTGTGAAAGTATTACCTCTTTATCTCTTGGAAAAATTGTATTGAGCAAAAAAGATCTACGCCTTTTCTGAATCATATATTAATATATAAGCTATGACCTTCATGAACTAAAAGATCTTAGTTAAAATAGAAGTTGAGGTGACAGAAGGTTTTTAAGCTGTACAGTGCAATAAACCTTGGGATGTATGTTTCCTCTTCCTTCATTAACGAAAGTGCGCTGCTAGTTACAAGCACCTATCCTTTACTAAGCAATTAGGATATTTTGATGACTTACTGATAACTGAAATTGTTTATAGGAAGATTATTTACAATATCATTCTAAGTAGGATACAGTTTCTCTTCTCAATTTTGATTAGTAGTTGAATTATTTACGTTATATATATATATATATATATATATATATATATATAATTTTTTTGTTAAGGGTTGAGATCTTATGATTGTAACTACTCCTTTCGACGACGTTTCGACATATAGTTATGTCATCTTCTGGGCTACAACATGGTTTTTTACAATTAGCACTTTATTTCTGCTATTTTGATTATTTTTTTTAAATTTTTATGTAAAAATTTAAAATAAAAAAAATAACGAAAATTGTATTTTCGTGAAAATTTTCATCCTGAAGATGACATAAATATATGTCGAAACGACGGTGAACGGAGTAGTTTCAATCATAAGACCTCAACTCTCAACAAAAAAAAAAAAAAAAAAAAAAAAAAAAAAAAAAAAAGACGGCAAGACAGCCGAAATGATCGAGAATCGTGAGTCTTAGTCCTCTAACACTCTTTTTTGTGTTCTCTAGCTGAAACCTCTCCCAATGTTTTAGAACACAATGCTTGTCATTATTAACAACTATTTACTAAAATAACATTTCTACAATCAGCCAACGTTTCTGTCACCATTGAGGATCTTCAGGGTAACTAGGATTTGTTAATCAATATAAAGTAAATATAAATAATTTTAAGAAAAACAATTACACAATCAAAATGCATATTACACTGTTAAGGGAAGGTTACAATTAGGCTATGGTAATTTGAAAGTGACACATGCTTGCACTGGCCCATGAATGTTTGGCCCTAAAGGCTGCAGATTAATTTCCAGTTTCTTCCTGATTTCTGTTCGGCAATTTACCTATATGAAGATTCAAAATTTATTTAATAAAAATTTATTAAATAAATTATGGTATAGTAAAAGAAAAACCTAAAACTTTTAAATTACTGGAAGACTAACAATGTTATGAGTTCAAAGATCCAGTAAGTGATGTTATAATCACGATTATTAAGGGTAACACTAATGCACTGGTGACATTAACAGTCAAGTATTGAAACAAATTTCTCAGATTTTATCAATTATATATTTTAATAAATTATATTTGAGTAATCTATTACAAAGTCAACTTAATACACCTGAATTAATATGATTCAAATTAAATACATCACATATCGATATATCACACGAATAATCGATAAATGATATCGATATATCATATATTCCATATCACACATAAAAAATTAAAAATATGAGCGTACCTTTTCTTTTTCAATATATTCCCTCACATATAATTTGTATTAATTAAAGTTTGATTATTTTTAATATACATTTCCCGTGTTATTCTTTTTGTTCACTTAGTTCTTTATCTACAAAAATCTGATGCTCAAAATCATAAGCATTCCGTTTTGTTAATGCATATGATGCAAGGCCTGTTGCGTTACTTTTATTTGTTCTTATTGAATAAGAATGTTGATATACATTTCTTTCAAAGAAAAACTTACCACTCTTTAGTACCGCTTTTTACAGTCGTAACATTTTATAGCATATTATCAGATTGCTTTGTAACTTCTTTCAACTTCTCTTTCATTATAGAATTCTATACTAGGTTTTGTATATTAGGTTTTGTATACCAGTCTCTGGCGCATATATTATCATATATTGCTATTTTCACATCATATAAATTTCATACGTAAAAATAGGAGGCTTTCATCTTTTTCTGTTTCACATATTGACTGTGGTTGATTGGGAAAAAAATTAAAAATATGAGCGTACGTTGGTCCTTTTCTTTTTTAATATCTTGTCTCACATATAAGATCACAGATAATGCGAAAAACAAAGTCAAGAATAATTAAACATTGTATGCACAGTTTTTGCACGTCTTGTAAATATGAAATATTGAGCAATGAATGTACTGTATTGAGTTCAGTTTTCAGACACTGAGAAAGGACAGCAAGATAGACACTAATACTGAACTTTTTTATCATACTTCTCTGAAAAAAAAAACTTTTTGATAGACATTTGTACTTCAAGGTTTTATAGTAATCGGATTTTGGCTTGATAGTTGTTATTTAAGAGTGTGGTCCCAGTAGAAATTATTCTTTAATGCCAAAGCTGAAGAAAACTGTTTTGGAATAGGGATAAACAAATTTTGAAAGCGTTCCAATTAAGTTGACTCTGTTAATAAATAAAAGACCGTAAGGTATAGATCAATATTAATTATGTCTGTATTGATTAAACTGATAGACAGTAACAAAACAGTTCAGTTTTGGTAAACAATATTCTAGCAGAAAATACTAATTTTGTCAGCTAGAACAGGTTTAATTATATTATAGCAGATTTGATGTCAACGAAAATTAACAATGATATTCGTTGAACGAGATTTCTGGTGTGGTCAGCGTATAAAATTTATTCTCAAATGTCGTTTCTTTTAGTGATTTTTGAAAGTAACGTTCATATTGAAAATTGAATGGATCCTATATTTATAGTCCGACAGTTTAAAATGCAGTGTTATAAACAACATTACAAATTGTTAACATATCAAATAATGTAACGATTATGAGATTGAATGATGAAGAATTCTATTAATAGGGAATAAAACATTTTTTTCTGGAGTTTTTCACTAAGTACTGAATAAACTTCCACTATCATAAAGTAAATCTAGAACACTGCAAATGTTGTTACTAATAATATATTAGTATTGACCTACCAACAGATTTCAGCTTCCTCAAAGACTTTTACCTCTTTCAAGTTAATATAAATCACTTCTCCTCAAAAGTAGTTTTCATGTTCGCCACAATAATACTATACATTTTAGTACTGCACATGTAAAGAAGAATTATTTTATATCATTTCCTAATGATTTATTACAAAAGTTTATTCATATGTTTTTAATTAATATTTATGATTTTTTTCAAAATATAACTATTATAATTATACTACAATAAATTATTGTAATAATTTGTATCATAATAACCATTATAGTACAATAAATTTATTGTATTAATTCAAAAAGTTCACTACTGCAGCACTCAATGACAAGGTGAAAATGCTAAGTATGTAAGTAGTTTGTACCTCTAGAAAAATATCAAAATAATATAAATTAATATTTTCAGATATCACAAACAAATAATATCAAAAATACATTGAATATCTCAAAACAGTATTTACCAATCAACAGATCCATAATTAATGGCTGTTTTACGTAAATGGGAAACCATGTTAAGGTTGGTTTATTATTATTTTGTTAACGTTAATTGAAATGTTTAGTTGTTACATGGTTTCCTTAGTTCAAATTCTTGACAAACTTTTTTTCAAAATTGAATGAGTACTATCTCATTCTATGTCTTTGCAGACAACAATTACTGACCAAAATCCTCTAATTCTGATCTGATTCCAATGGACATTGTATGTGATGTGTGCTTGGCCGAAAGTTCATTTATCAATCCTCACATTGCAATGTGTATTGAGCAGCTTTTATAGCGACTCGAGCCAGAAGAGAGGAAAATCGCAAGAAAGCCAGCAAAAAAGCCTTGACTGCAGAGGCTGTTGTGGTACTTAATAATACACACACTCTCTCACACACACACACACACACACACACACAATAAATAAGCATGTACTAAATAAATAAATTGAAGCCTATACGTAAAAACATATATGAGCAAAAGCCCTTGCAAACCTCATTTTTTTGACATAAGAAACAAGGTTTTTAATGTAATAACTCAAAATCACTCAGGGCCAATTCAATATATGAGCAAAAGCCCTTGCAAACCTCATCTTTTTGACATAAGAAACAAGGTTTTTAATGTAATAACTCAAAATCACTCATGGCCAATTCACTATACTTATCCCTCAACGAAAAATGTGTTAATCTGAAATATTGTTTGTAAAAATTAATTTAACCCTGTAAAAGTGGTTATTCCTGAATTATTTTGTTCTCCCTCCTTCTCCCTTTACGCACTTCTTATCTGTTAGTGATGGATAATTATATCTGTAATGGTATAAGAGGAAATTGGACACTCATTGGTTATTGTGATAATAATTACTTAGCAATATCTCTATACGCTATTGAATTTTTAATTCAATTTTGTAAAGCTGATGTATAGTAATATTTCTCTATTGATTACTAAATTTCTTACAAACGTTTACGAAACTTATTGGGTGAAAATATTAGAAGAGTAATTATTTTATCGATATTCGGAAATAAATACTTCTAAATCGGTAGTTTTACCTTTCTTTCATTGCTTATATCGTATTTTGAATTTAATGATGTTAATTACGACACATTGTTTTTGGAACATTACTTTCTCGATTTGTCTAAAATTAAGTTTATTTGAGTCAAATAGTAGACAATAATTAATGAAGATAGCATAATTAAGAAAATGACATAGGAGATAAGAGGTTAAAGAATGTGAAAAGAAGGGGGTATTTAAGAGGAGCTGGTCGGTGGAGGCTAGCTCAAAGGCCTCCATGACGGCGCGTCACTCGTAATTGATGAGACAGTCCGCGTCTCCATTGCCCTCTTTGAAGTGTTGATTTCCGGTGTCTCCGTTAATCTCGACGCCGAGACGCTTGAGAGAAGCCATCCCATGGATAAGCACCGTTTGTAACTAAATCGTTCTCAATTATTAGTCACTATGTATACGTCTGTTTTGTCAAGCTATATATAGGGACGTGGCGACACGTGCTCAGGTGGCCGGGGCTCTGACAAAAAGCCCCCGATACGGATTGCCTGTCCACCTGCCGCCACGCCAAAAAACCTGCATCGCCATCCCTCTGCACCCTCACTGATTAAATTATTTTTCTTTCCCTTTATGTACACATGTTTCAAATTTCATCACCTATTCATTTTTTTAATTCTTCAGTTTGCTGAATAATAGAATGCTAATTGGCATTCGTGACAATATCAGTATTAAATTGTTTTATTCTTTATTATTAATTTTGTACATATAGAAATAATTTTGTAATCAGTAATAATTTATTAATAAATAACTTCATATTATCATATTAACCCAATTTTATGTTTTCAAGTGTGAAACTTTTATTAGTGTGGTCTGTGTACGATTTACGTTTATTGAAATATGCCCATGAGGAGGTTTGATACTAAATGTGCTTGTCTATACAGTAGGAAAATAAATCGTTTAAAAGCTTCTAAACTTTCATAAAACCCTGAGAATTATAAAAAAAATAGTAACCATTAAATGCTATTTCGAATAACACTACCACAAGCATTGTAAATAGTAAAAGAAATTAAAGTTTCAATTTATGATGTATTACTTATCAAGATATTTGTAATATTTCATTGGATTATAATATTAATTTTCTTAGAAAAGTGGTAATTATTCCATCAATGAATCAGTCTATTTGTCAGCATGCAGCACGTTTCTTCCTTATACAAATACATAATAATTCTAATTATCTGACTGTCTCTCTCTCTATCTTCTCTCTCTCTCTCTCTCTCTCTCTCTCTCTCTCTTATATATATATATATATATATATATATATATATATAAACACTTTAATTTTAAAGTGTTTATTGTCCACACGGACCTTTCATTTTATTCGAAGTACATATATACATATATCTCACATATATATATATATATATATATATATATATATATATATATGATCAAACCACAATATGAAATGGGGGGAAAAGACTAAGATATCTCAACTGTAACAAGCGATCTTCATCAAAAACACAACTCTGACGAAGACCGCTTGTTACGGTTGAAAGGTTTTGGTCTTTTTTTCTTCATTTCATATTGTGGTTTGATCATTGATTGTTATTTCGCGTGTTTATGTGAAATGTTTATATATATATATATATATATATATATATACATATATATTTATATATAGTTCACTGTACAAAAAGAAACATAGAGAAATAACGAAAAAGTATATATATGTATATATAAATGCAAAACTAAAGTTTATCGGGACTCGGTCGCGGTTCTTCAGGTTCAACAAATTAAATTCTCATTGCCAACGTTTCAGTTTTTATTGAAAACCTTTTTCATAGGCAGAAGTATAAATTTTGAAACAGAAAAACTAAGTTTCACCTTGCTTGTTTATTTCAGTTCAGTGTCACGTGTTCATTCAAACTACAGTTGTTGTTGAAATCCACAGACTATTTGTCTTTGAAAAATAATTTGTAATGTAATACTTAGTTTTTCTGTTTCAAAATTTATACTTCTGCCTATGAAAAAGGTTTTCAATAAAAACTGTAACGTTGGCAATGAGGATTTAATTTGTTGAACCTGAAGAACTGACCGAGTCCCGATAAACTTTTGTTTTGTTTCTATTCAACGGTCGAATTTTAACAATATTTATATATATATATATTGGTATATATTGGCTGCAGATTTTTTCTCAAGCATATTTTAATGAAAATGATGGTAGTTTCTGCATTCATGATGTTTTTACTAACATATTCTAGTATCGAGGCTATTTTTATTCTCGTGGGTGGTGAACTATAAATCAGGTTCGCCAAAGACATTTCCAAGGAGATAAGTCGAGAGAACGAAAGAAATTTAATTAAATAGTCTAAATATATATTTACTTACACTAATAAACGAGCTTTCAACATGAATATGTTGCCTTCAGGTTTAAACATAACGGATTTATACAATCAATTTATTGTGTAAATCCGTTATGTGTAAATCTGAAGATAATATATTTATGTTGAATGCTCGTTTATTAGTGTAAGTAAATATATATTTAGACTATGTAATTAATTTCTTTCGTTCGCCCTACTTATCTACTTTTATAGTTTACCACCTACGAGAAGAAGAATAACCAGGAGGCTAGAATCTGTTAGTAAAAAGGTCATGAATGCAGAAAGTGCGATCATCTTCAATAAAATATTTTTATATCTCATTGTAATTATTTATTTATACAACGCATAACAAGACTTTCTTTTACAAATTTGTGTTTAAATTATATTAATTATCTTTGTTAACACTTCATTTAAAGCCCAAAGCCATAATCTTTTTTGGCAACCACAATCATGGTTGAGTTTATTACAATCTGAAATAACTTGCCGTTTAATATGACGAGGGTTGTGGGCAGCGCAGAGGTTACTATATACATTATTGTTAGTGTGATTAACCATCATACCTCGTGCATTCATCTCCTTGCCCGACCGGTTTCCAATCATGTCTATCTTCGGGAGCCTTTTGGATAAATCTCCACCTAGATCTACCCAGTTGGCTCCCGAAGATAGACGTTGTCTAAACCGGTTCGTCTAAGAGATGATTGTACAAGTTATGACTTTCAGTTTGTTATTGCCAACGTCTGGCAAAATAGATAAGTAACTTTTTAACAATGCTTCTTACTTCTTTTTATTGCGTCTTAATTAAATTTGAAACGTCTTATTTAAATGCAGGCATTTAATTTAAAAGGATGGTTCAAATGGATAACTACAGTAGAAGAATTGAAAGATGATTATTTCATTGCATCATAGATTTTATCTCGAAATCCTATGTAAAATGGATATGTATTAATTTCACCTTCCATAGAGAAATTGAAGTCTGTTAACAGTTTGCTTCATAGTCACGATTAAAATTTTGACTAAATTCTTAAGTTTATGATGGAGTGGTTTATTTTTTTGATTTACACAAAAAGATTTCTAGTGCAGGTTTGGATGAAGGTTATTTAGTAAATTTAAATCAAGAAGGTTATCAGATTTTAATCAATTCATGGCATTAAATTTAGAAGTCTTAAATGATAATGCTGGTTGCTAAATTTTAACCTGAGAAATTTACATATATATATATATCAATGTTCAAACTACAATAAGAAATGAAAAAAAAGACTTTTTCACCATTTCTTATTGTGGTTTGAACATTGATTGTTGTTTCATGTGCTTATTGTGAAATCTTGTTATATATATATGTACATATTAGTTAACATTATTTCTTACCTATTCTGAGATGTCGAAAAATAATTGTATGCAGAATGAGTCTATATACATATCATTTATTTTTTAACTACAATTTTAATAACATGAATAATAAAATTTTTTAATTTCAAAAGATTTGTACCATTATTAAAGTCTGAACGTTTCTTTAATTGTTTTTGCAAAAAAATGATTTAAGAGTGGTTTTTGGACTTACTAACACAGTTCATTGAGAGCCTATCTTACGGCTCAAATATTTCTATTAGTTGGGTTTACACTTATTCCTCGAATGAAGCAATAAACAGTCGCGCTTTAGAAGAATATTGCATGGGACATATTAACTTCCTAAAGGGGACTAAAAGAAAAATAGTATTACGTCGGTGCTTTGTATAAAATGCTGCCGGACCTTGAGTGTAAAATGAGTTTATTGAACGGAGTCTCGTACGATATTTAAGGGTTTATGTCTTATATTTATGTGTTTAACGTCATAAATCAAGGTCAGCCCGTAAAACACGGAGATTATTACGGCAGTGGGTCGGCTCCTGTGAGTCTGTGTGCTTGCACAGTTCTCCTCACTATATTTTTTTATACCAAACCCTTTTCAGGGTCATCGCTCTCAGGCAAACTCTTCTCATTCAATTTAGTTTTTTTTTCCTAAAGAAAAGAGTAATTGTTCTTAATCGGGACAAAAGGGTGTGATGTGGGATCGATTAAGCTCACCGTTTCGAATCTTGGGCAAAGTTTGCGACCCACTTATTTTTTTGGTGTGGTTACTTCGGGGTGGCCATTAAATCTGAAATTATCTGATATTGGAGTAGTAGTTCAATCAGTCAAAAATTCCCCATAATAAGGCACTGGATAAAAAACGTAGAGAAAACAAGGTAATGAGGGAGTAGGCCGGTTGGCTGACCGGACCACATTCATAGGCACCGCCGAACCGCCATTAATTTTTATAGTGGTCTGTACGGTCACGCTGCCGCTGTGAACACTCTAATAGTATTCTTATTCGCTAAAGGAAACCACGAGCAATGAACCTGAGGTCATTTGCACCTTTGTCTTATTTACCGATTTACCATATTACTCATTTTTATTTATGAAGTTTGGAGAGAAATATTCAGAAACACTTATACACTAGGTGCAAGTCATATTTTAATTAGTCATAAAAAAGCTCCGTTGGATTTTTTCATACTTTTAGAACCTTGTCTTTACCCTGGAAAATCTTGGAAGTTTCAATTTAGTGGTATATAAAAAATTTAAATCGTTCGTTCAATGAAAAATATATCAAATAAATTTTCCATGTGCAGAAGTAATTACTAGCATAAAAAATTTCAAAAACGTTTTGAAATTTCTTTTGAATTAATATATAAAACATTGGAGTCATTAATATTTTAGTTGGAATCGTTCGAAATTTTTAACTGATCCATATTTGACTAGTTATTATTATTATTATTGTCATTATTATTGCAGTATTGGTAATTATTATTACTAATAAGCAACACTGATTACTAATTATTAATTATAACAATCAATCCACTAAAAACTTTTGAAGTCTCTATAGTATTAAACAATTATTTTTTCTTCCATTAAATATGCGAATGACCTGTGAGAGGACTAACTCTGTCCACAGGTCTAGCATTCGATGTGCTGACGGAAAAATTTGAGTGTGCAGTGGCAATATGTGGGAGAGGGAGGATATGGGGTGACCATGTGTTTGAATCGCCTGCGATAAAGGTGTTGGATTGGGATAATAGGAGACACACGAGTCTAGAACGAGGTAAGACTCAGTATCAGCTCATGTTAATCTCACCAACACACTACCATAGTCGAATTTATTTCGCTCTATTCACTATTATTCCCTGCATTAACATATTAAAAACAATTTAAGAATGGTTGATTTTGCTAACATTAAATATTTTTACGAATGACCTGGAAGGATAATCTGATTCTGAAGAGAATTCTATATTGTGTGCTAGATGTTATAAAAAATTTGCAAGTTGCAATGGATAACAATATTGGAGAGGAGATATGGGGTACATGTGTATTATATCCTGCGATAAAGTGTTGGATTGCGGGATAATAGGAACATCATCGAGTCTAGAACAAGGAGTAGTTCAGCTCCATGGTAAGTCCATCCACACACGTACAGTCGCTTTTTGTCGCTCATTGACTTAGTTGATTAACCCTGCATTGTAACATGTTAAAAACAATTATAGAATGTATGATTTTGCTAAACTAAATCAATTTTTACAATACCGAGAAGGGAATCAAGTACATATTCTGAAGAGAATTCTAATATTGTGTTCAGATTTATAAAAAACAATCATTGCAACTATCATTTATCGAATAATATACAATTATTAATATACACTATATTATATATATATACAATGATCAAACCACAATAAGAAATGGGAAAACAAGACTAAGATCTTTCAACCGTAACAAGCGGTCTTCGTCAGAGTCAAAAACCCAACTGAAACACTAGATACAGAATTGTTTTCTTAGTCTTGTTTTCCCATTTCTTATTGTGGTTTGATCATTGATTGTTATTTCATGTGTTTATGTGAAATCTTTATATATATATGTGATGTATACTTTTCATAAAAGTTAGTTTGAATTGTTTTTCATTTTTATATCTTGAAAATTGAGTGAATGTAACGGTTTAACTACGCTGCATATTAAAAATTTGTCCAAGTGTAAATACATTAAATGTTTGTTACTTTAAGTTTAATAATATTAATCACTGATCAGAAAAACTAATTTTTCTTAATCAATTTGACTAGTAAACGAAAAAAAATTAAATCTTGTTGTAAAGATTTTACTTTGTAAGTCAAATTTTTTAAAGTTCTTTAATTCGAGGTGTTTGCATATTCTCGTTTGATTCTCTGGCTCTATATTGGAACTAATATGGTCAACAATTTATTAGCTGATACACCTTGCAGACTAAGTATATCATCTATAATTTTTGGTTTGAAAGAACTTTATCTCTTTTACTATGTGTATATGACCACTACATGTTCAATAAGAATTATCGTCATATACTGAAACGGATGGTGAGAATTAGAAGTATGACATTAAAAAGAATATGAATGAACAATCATTTTAAAAGGTCATTGGCTTTATCTTTAAAAAAATCAAGAAGAATAATTATATAAATATTATTTCCTGATAAACATCAAATTAGAAATGATAACAATACTTTACTCGTATGATAGAATAACTTTACTATTTTTGTAGTGATTTACTTTTTCTAAATATTATAATATTGTTTATTTGAATAGTGTTGATTTAATTATTTAATTACCTTTAAATTTAAAAACTTATTTTGTGTCTTCACAATTATTAGTTCTTTTGAAATAATGCTACTAAATTATTAAGGAGCTTTCCTTAAATGACATCAAGAGTCATTTTCAAAACTGTGTTTTATTCCGAAATTTGGTAACTCTAAATGTCAAGTTTGTTAAGAGAAGAGAGGGTTGTAACTAAATGACTAAGGTAAAAAAGAAAGAATGACATTCAACCTAAAGGGTATCAAGTGTAGGTCAAGAGAAAAACGTTTTACACTGACTATGCTGTGAGTCAGATGACCTCCCTCCTGTTAACGCCTCGGGCAAAGATAAAAAAAAAAATGAGTAAATGGTCGGGATGTCGCTTATAGAACAATGGGAGATGCCATATGCGCGGCGAGTGGGAACTCGGGCCGGCAGGGGTCCCCAATAGAGCTCATCAATCTAGTACACCGCTTTCTGTACATTACAGCCTCCTTTCATCGTGTACCCTCTCAATATTCAACATAAAAAAGCTTGCTTATACATAATCGCTTTTTCTTTCATAATACTTTTTGAAGTACAAAACATCTTGAACTCCTTTAATGATCGCTTAGACAAAGGAGGAGATTCTGCTACACTTTTACTCTTTTCTGGGAGCAGTGCATGCTTAATACTGTGAGTGGGATTGTCTTCAAACAACCTTTTTATGCATAGAATGATAGTAATAAGTGTCACTTCATTTATTGGGTCAAGGATTGTATAAGAAGGCATATCTTATGTGTTAACCATCTTCTAGGTCTCCCCTAGGTCATTGAAATGGACTAATATAACAATGGTGCTATAAAACAGTGACCAAATTACAGATGTATGTAAAATAACATACTAGAGTCCGAGTGAATACTTTTTTATTCAGTCTGTATCCAAATAACGTGATCATACATAGTGTAACAATGGTGCCTGTGAAAATATCGTAATAAACTCTCTCCAAGTAGGGGTACTACTTTGGAGGAATAAAAACATGATAATAAAACTTGACTTAGCGGAACACAGTGGCTCTTGGTTTAAACATTTCCTCCGTTTATGCATGTTATAAACATTGAATACAATTTTATGAAAATAATTTTATACTGAAAAAATAAGCTGCGGAACCCCATAATTTTTTCATATAACCCTGGAGTTTGTTAGAACACATTCTGAAAACCACTGGTTGACCTCAGGCTGCACATAGATGGAGGGAAAAAGGAGATTTTATATTTATCATGATTTCCAAGATTTGATAAGGTCAGAAAGTATACTTGCTTGAATAGGAGTTGTAAATACAGTAATCCCTCCTAGTTTGCGGGAGTTACGTTCAGATGCACCCGTGAACGGTAATTTCCGCGAAATAGAAACTAGATTTTTTTGAAGTATGAATTTGAATTCTAAACCTTCAGAACACTTAAACTGCTTTCTAAACTTTCGCAATTACTATACATGTAATTACATGCACGTGTCCTTGTACATGCGGCATACATGTATAGTTCAGTATATATATAGAATACTGAAATGTGTATTTTGGTATTTTTTTTCCTCTAAAGTAGTACCTCTACTTGGAGGGAGTTTATTGCTCCGTTTTTTATACTACATGTGTTTAATATTGATATATTGTTATTGATTCTATTAATATTAAATTAATTAAAATACATATAACTACGTTATATGACATCTATGGCATTTAAGAATTTGCTAAAACTATGAAATAAATTTGTTAACAGTTCAGTTTGCTTGGTGGCCAGTTTAATCCTTGTAACATTGTAGTTTTCCGACGATGGTATTTGTATACGCTCTTAATACTTTTTTAATACAAAACAAGCTGTAGAAAACTTTATGCATTAAAATGGAATAAAAAAGTGCCCAGCAAATAGCTTACTATTTTTAACACAAAACAATTTTGTAGAAGAGATTTATGTTTTAACTAGACTACCTGTATCCTGTTGGTTCATCCAACACCTTCCTTTATAATGCAATCATGAGCACATAAATTCAGATATAGTTTAATTTAATTCATTACCATTAAAGAGGATAATGAACATATTTTTAAGACAATTCTCTCTATTTACATTTTTTGGACAATTTGAATTTTCCAAAAAAAAAAAACTTTAATGTTTTGTTTTTATTTGACCCTACTGAGAGCAACATATAATTGACTATGTTGGAATGCTGTTTTACATAAATAAACTAAAACTTTAGTTTATCCTTAAGTCTCTCCTTAAGACTTATGAATAGTCATGGCAAATGCTGACTGAATTTGAAATGGAATCCTTAAAAAAGGAATGTTCTCCTCTTCAGATAAAACAATTTTCAATTTTGGAATTAAAACTATTTCCCCCTGACACTGTGATGCAATAATTTTATAAACAGTGACATTAACATAAAACTCCTCAGTTATTAGTCTTGTTCCATTACACAAGCGTAGAGGATCAATATTACTCATGCATACACATGACAGGAGCTCCTTTTTTGAATTCTAGCTTATGTTGGGGCAATCCAGACGACTCTAATGAGACAAGAAATTTTTGAGGGTAATGTGTGGGTTCTTTTTCTTCGCGAACCGAGTTATATGATAGTTATTGTTTAATTTATCCTGGAAATTATTCAATGTGCTTATGATTAATTTCACCGTGTATCTCGCTAAATGGAACTTATATACAATTTTCTATGAACAATATTTGTGGGTTGGCGAATGAAGAGTAAATGTATTCAACACATTAATCAACATTATGTGCTGGGTAAACATGTTTCCGGGCAGTAATAATCTTTTTACATTAATTCGTTTCTAGTCTGTCTTCATCAATATTTATCAGAAATTTAGAGTATTCCTCATCTTCTTCTTGAACTCTCATATTGCGAGTTAAATGGAATTTAGTAAACTTGCGCAACAAGCAAGACTGATACAAGCATCATAGATATCAGCATCAGTTCCTCTCTTGACAACTGGAAGGAGTTGTCAATTCCTGAGAGGCTACAGTCAATGCAATTGGTCCTGAACTTCTTATTTTTGAGAGAACTATTTATATTAAGAACTTTCCTGTATCTTCCGATGCATCGGGAGCCTTACTCTATAAGTTTTATTAAAATAGTTATATCAAAAGAAGAAAATATACACATTATGACAAAGAGTTTTTTGATTACGAACATAATTGTGTTCGTTAATAGTTTACTTATATTGATTTGATAATTTCTAAAACTTTTGTTAACTATAATAAATATCCTTTGTTGATATATTAAATAATGATTTCATATTCTCGTCGATTATTTATTACATTTTCTCTTTCTGAATTTATTATAATTAAATCATTATAATTTATGTCAAAAAACTATTATTTAATCTTTGGATTGGACGTCATTTATATCAGGTTTTGGAAGCTCATTGTACAGAAGTCCCTCTGGTGCAATAGGTAGCACGCTGGACCTCTAATGCCAAGGGTGTAGGTTCGATTCCCACAAAATTACTATAATATTTTCTTCAGTTGAGAGCTTGTGCAAATATTTAAACAAGAATATCAGAGATTTATAAGTATGTCTATTGGAAATAAAATAGTGGCAAGAAAGAGCTTTCAATAGCTATAGCTGTTCTGAGGGCACAACTTCAGCTGTCCTTTCATAGGGATCTTCTTCTTGCGATGGTGCTGGAGTCATTTTCACGTTCTCTTTTTATTAGAAAAATATTGATAACAAAGTACGTTGTACTGCTGTACACTGTACTGACTTTCATTTATTCATTTCAAAACAAGAAAACGACTTTTAAATATAAGTTATATAATGTTTAAAATATAAAATATAGTTTCATCTATAATGAAAATGAAGAAACTGTAGTGGCAGCGAAATTTTGCAAATTTCAGCAATAAAAAACATTTATTTATTTTTGAAAACCCTTGATACAACGAAGCCGTGAAGTAGGACGTTTTGCGATTTTCTCTATTGTTATCATCTTTTTTTTTTTTTTTTTTTTTATATTTTATCGCTAATAACGTTTATAGATTTAGACAATGATCCCTATCTACTGAAAACTCTTGGATATGAAGCTCGTCGGGATGATATCAACGAATACTATTTGGTTCATTAGTTAGAGCGCACACAGGGAGTACAAGTGAAAGGCGCATTTTAGTCATATAAACAGAGCCCAATGAACATATATTTTGCTCTTTTATCAATCTATTTGGGGCACAAATACTACTTCATACACATTTACGCGTTTTTAAATTACCTATGAACCGATTTTTCAAAATTTTTTAATTTTAGAATAAATTGAAAGTGACATATAAACTAACCGCATCTAATTCCTTATTTTAAATACAAACTGAATTAAAATTTATGATTACTAGTTAAAATATGGTGACAAACAACACTAACACGCACTTTTAACTTGTGTTTTTTTTTTTTTGAAAAAAGTATTGGAGATTCAAGAAATGTTAATAATGTACTCGGTAAACAAATGCGTCTACATTCAAAGTTTTTGCCGCTTAGATTTCTTTGTTTTTATCGTTGTTTCTCTAACTATTTACCCCTAAAAAGTGGTTTTATGTATTTATTTTTTTTGGCATTTTGGGATTAAGTTTTTCTATCAAAACTCAGTAATTAAGACATTGCGCAAGGTTCATGTTATTTGCTTGTGTATTGTACAAGCTAAATAACATCAGATTGTTTTAAATGCATCATAAACCTAATTAGTATTGGCTAATGTCGCAGATATGGATACCCAATAAAGTTACTGCTTGTTTTGCAGACGAATTTTTGCAATTAGTTTGTTCGTTCTCAAGAGAGTCTATTGTGACTACTGGAATAACATTTTATTCACCAGAATGGATAACTAGTTTTTAAAAGCCATATCAAAGTTTTAAACAACAAGAGTTTAATTTCTCAATACTAAAATATAAGTAGCAATATTTACCGATCATCCCTGGAACTACAACCTTAAAAATGTAATAGTTGATGTTTACTATTACCTGTTGAACATACAGTATCTTTATAAGCATACCAAAATAAGTAATACCTAGTAAAATTTATATTTTTCAGATATCATCTAGGGTAATTAAATAATTGAGAATAAAATATTTTTAGTTATATAATTTTTTTGATGAGTTTAAATAATTCTTTAATCTTTATAATATTGAGTTTTTCAAATTGAGAAGAACTACCCAAACATAGTCCCATAGCCTAAGAATATTTGAACTAACTAAAAGTTTTTAAAGAATGACGAAGATACACGAAAAAAGAAATGAACTTTTTTTTATAAATTATAGGTTTCGTTCAATGTAGAACTAATAAGAAGTGAAGAACTTTATATTACCAGTGATGGTAAAAAAAAATGAAATGAGAAGGAAGTGGTAGGGGATGATTTGAGTAAGGGTGGAAGGATCCCCCGGGAGCCTCATTGTGATCTGGGAGACAGTGATCCAGGTCCGACCACTCAGCCTACCGCCAATATTTGTATAACTCTTGGTTTCTGCTACCTACATTGTATGAAATCTTATTGGCACCAGTTGGCGTTTGTCCCACCCTTTTCCCTTCCCTTCAAACATATGTTCCCATTACACCCTTCCCTTTTTTAATTTTACTATATAAACATTTTCCAACTAGTCATATTGATATAATTCCAGCTGAATCTTCTAGATATTTCATTTATAACGTACAGAGAATTTAAATTTATAATAGTACTCATACTGATTTCATAACCTCAGTTTCATTGTATATGCATTCTAATGGTTATCACAGTTCTAAGAAAAGAAAATTAAATAAAGAAGTCAGTTGAAGAATACTAGTATGAAATTTACTAATAGTTTTAAATATGAAAACTATGAATAGTTTTATATGAAAATAATAAAGGTATAGAAAAAAATTCAAATTTTTCCCTTAAACTAATAAAAAAATATGACTTGAAAATTATCGTCTGTATTTTTATCATAAATTGTCATGTCTGTATTTTATCATAAAATTGACAAATCAAATTATAAAAATCAGGAAAGTGTTACACTCAACAGTATTATAAGTGAACATATTATGAAAATTGTTTTCAATCAATTTAACTTTGGATTGATTTAACGTGGTTATCACAATATTTTCTCTCCAATTATTTTATATTCATAAATTTTTTATAACGCACTTTTCATATTAAGACTATTTATAACTCATTAAAAATTTAAATTTTGCAGAAACACCACTAATTTTGTGGAATTAGTACCCGTTTTAGCATAAAGAATGACATTATATATGCCTTTCAAAATCACCCGAATACAATAAGTCTTTTTTCCCATACTAAAAACTATGTGATTATCAAATGTCATATGCTTTGACAAACGATGTGGATTGAGGAATGTGAATGTATTCTCCGTGGACATCCACCCATCTACGTATTCGTGCATCTACGTATCACCTATAGTTAAAATGTATCCAGGGGACCTGGAAATCCCTCAAATTCCTTTTTTTCCATGGTCACTACATTTTAAATCAATTAACGAAAGAAAATCATCAATTAACGAAAAATCAGAAAATCAAACCCATACATCATTCCATACTTATATTACAAATTTGTAACTATGCATTAGTGTCATATATATTGATAATATGACATATTTTTATATGTCAATTAGTAACCGAACAGTATAATAAATCAATGAAAGATATGTAATATTTTGCTTTAACTGCTAAACTGTAATACCACCCCAGCATTCAATTTAAGAGTTTGAAGTTTTCTCTTATATATAAAACTTCTTGAAATAACTTCATAATATTTTAACAAAATTTAACTTAATTTAGTTAATCTCATCTGTTGGATTCTGAAGGATTCATTTTGAATAATACTATTTTTGAATAATAATAATAATACAGGTTATCTTTTATTCTTTTTTGAGTTAATAACAACAAATTCAACAAGTAGTAAAATAAGAATTATTAAGAGCTGAGTTTTGCATTTATCGTACTACATTCTAATCGTTTAGAATTATTAAAATTTGTATGGCTTATTCATTTTATTTAGATTCTATATGCTAAATTTGAATACACTTTGGTAAATAAACTAAATAAAACTAAATTAAACTAAGCTTTAGTAGTTTAGAGATAAAAAAATTTCTTATTTTATAAAAAGCACTATAATCACTTTATACCTTAAAACAATATCGTATAAAAACTATACTGTTTACTCTGCTGTAAGGAACTGTTTTTATATTCAGTTCTTTTATGATTCCTCAAACGGTGTGACCATCATGTTCACCATTTTCAAAACACACTTGTCAGCCAAAAATGTTTATTTTTATGTATAACTTATCTTTTTGTTATTGAAAATATTAAAAATATTATTTTAGTTAATGTTAATTGCAGAATGTAACTCTTTAGAATTAGTAGATTAGAAGGAATAAAAGGCTTACTAAACGTACTCGTACATAATAGGCCATCAAGTGTAATTTGCATGGATCATAGTTTTGAATTGCCTCTCACACCACATTATAGAGGTGATTTTAGCAATGACTATTTCATGTACCAAGTAGTACGCATTGTAGCATTTGAAACAACTTCCCATGTACATACAAACGTGATCAAAACAATTTCTGTATTTATGAATCACAATATTTATGTATCTGACATTACTTATAGTTTGCTAAATACAATTAATGAAAAATTAATATATCTGTAATTGTTTTAAATATAAAAGAAATATTTTTTTTATTTCAGGTTCATTGGACGGCGATCCTGAAACAAGGGATTCACAGACTGAGAACAAAAGTCCGGACGATGGAAACTCGGGTTCAAAGAGGAGGGGGCCCAGAACCACAATCAAAGCCAAACAGCTAGAAATTCTAAAGACTGCCTTTTCTCAAACACCCAAGCCCACCAGGCATATTAGAGAACAACTTGCCAAAGAGACAGGCCTTCCCATGCGTGTCATACAGGTAACAGTATTTGTTGTTTTGGTAACTTCTTGTTAAAATCCAGTGTGATCTGCTTTCTTCATTATCAAAGACCGTTTTTTGCCGAATATATATTGATTTAAAAGATATTTTATAAAAATTGTGCATCATTATAACAATTTTACAGTAATACTATAACCAAAAATAGAGCTGTGACTGACTCACTATATCTGGTCATTTATCAGGACCAAGCAAACAACATATCTCCTGGTTGCCCATAAGTTGTTGTTACCTCTAACTCACTGCTGTGACCGCTGCCAACAGAAAGAAGTAGACATTTTCTGTGCCAAATACACGCCTAATCATTTTCCATCAAGTTGAAAATTCAAACACAAGGGCTGACATGGTGTCCATCAAGAACATCTTTATTACTAAAACAAGAAGGTTTTTGCGCCTTTAGAAGTTATATAATCTTTTTATTAAAAGAAAAATCAAGTCATATCGTTGGTAACAGAACCTTACTTTATGTCAATATTTCCCACTTATACCTCACCATCAGCAAATATTCCTCGAAAGAATTGATGCAAGGGGAATAGACACATATTGCCCAACCGTAATCCTCTCATAAAACCCTCTAAGAATACCTTCATTCTTCCCTTTCTATTTTTCTTTCTTTAGAACGGACCACTGACTCTCATCCTGTGCCTATATGCAGGATCAGTAGAACATGAGTCAGAGCTTTACGTGACAACTGTTAAAATATTGTCTTTACAATGGTTACGAGAGAAATCCATGTGTGCTTTTTTAGCTTGGCAGGCATACCCTGCGGTTGCTGCTGAACTCAAGGTGGCCTTCATTTATCACCTAGAAAGGGTTTATTCCTTCGTAATTCTAGCGAGAGAAATAGTATTTTCTCGGGTGGTAGTCTCCTACCTATAATGGTACAAGGGTGATTATTTAGAAAATGATCCTAAAACTTGAACCTATGAACCATTATAAGAAGAAATGTACACTTTCTTCTTAGATACAGGTCCTATAACCACTAAAGTTGTACTTACACTAATGTTTCTACGTATCGAGTCAATAGCTTTAGTTATGACTATTTTGACAAAGTGATTCACAACTATTGGTAGCGGAGATTGTGTGCTTTAGCACAAGTGAAGGTTTTCCTGATTATCACACAGTGTCGTGGGAATTCTGGGTAAACTCAGACTTACCTTGTCCATTCAACCATAGATCTGGAAGCATAACCTCCACGACTCCAGCACCGTGGACGAATTCATAGGATCATACTAGTCTTTTGTGGTAATAAATCATATTTAATGCACGTTCAGGTGATCACCGACCTCATAAAGGATCTGCTAAGTATCTAGTCCTTTGATTCTGTTGGTCATTTCAGAGCCTTCGGCTTCAATTTAATTGGGTACCCTTTGCCATTTATAATGAAATATAACAGTCTGTTGAATGTGAAACTTTGAGTGCAAACCATTTCAGAACAGCCGATCAGAAGTGATTTCTCTACCGATCACAGCTTCTGTCTGACGATTTAGTAGTTCTATTACAATAAACATTGCGTGGACCACCATACGTTCATTATACCCTTATTTTACTCTAAAATTTGTTTATGGGATTTTAAAGATATCACCGACTATTCATCTTCAGTTTGCTTATATAGTTTGAAATTACAACTTCTATCAATCTATTCCTAATATTAAATTGTGGTAACATGTATCAATGATGCAGAACCGTGTTTTGTGAATTTGTAATTCTTTTTTTATGTTTTAACCCCATATATTTTTAATGAAGAACAGTAGATATGCAGTATTACTATGGATTTATTGAATTCCTAAAGCTTATATTGTTTTAAAAGGAATATGCTTCTTTGATTTGCTGTTAATATAGACTGAAACACCAGTTTATGCACCAATTGATGATTGTGATGATACCTCTCAACAGTTACTATCATTCAACATATAAAGTTCGTTATTATATTAGAAATTTTTGAGAAAAAACAACCGCTGAAAGAATATTGCTTTTTAGCTTGACCATTCTCCTAATGTTAAAAAATTTCAAAAAATAATAACATACTTCTTTCATTCTGTCATATTAATCTCTTCTAAAAAAATTAATTACTTTAAATTGTAAATAAAAAACTTTAAATTTAATTATTTAATCAATGTTCAATTTGCCACATATCAATTTTGAACACCATAAGGTTGTTAATAGCACAGAGGTGGTTTAAGCTGCGCTATTATTGTTGTTGTAGTATGCCATTATAACTCGTATTCTCTTGGAGCTGAACAGACGTGTTCAGGAACCGGTCGAGCAATCAATGTTCGTCGCCTTAACTTGTCTACAAAATATTATAGAAAGGAAGAGGCAATGAGTTGAATATTATTTAAAAGTTCTAACCAGTAATTTCACAGTTATCTTCATATAACCACATTAATATTTTTATTTCTTATTTATATTTGATTCGAACATTTAATTATTTAATAATAAACAAGTTAAAAAAAAATTCAATAAGAGAAATACAGTGAGTTTTTTTTGCACAAATAAACAATTTGAATTTTCAAACTACACAAAAATGTAAATAATGTTCCTTCATGTTTATAAATAAGATGATATGATATGAGATGAGGATGAGAAGATATTAACTTCTCATGAGAAGCGTATGCTTCGATATTAACAGAAAACTATCCAGTTCTTCCACTTAATAGTGTTTTACAATAATGCATTTAATAGCATAGGTACCATTCAATGAGTGTGAGCTGTATCGTCCTCACCCACCAAAATGTCAAAATGGATTTACAATACTTTAAACTTGTAAACTTCTAAAAATCATTAAATATATCTTTTTAAAGATTACTAGGCTTTCCGCATTCAAAAAAAAAAAAAAAGATTTAAAGGACTTTCAAACCATAAATCTATTCAAGTCTCCTGGATACCTGGCTTGTGGTAAACCAGTACAGAAATATATATATTCGTTTCCTAAAACAATCATTTTAGTAAGTTAGAATTTTGTATTTAAGATTTTCCCATCAATATTTATAATCTGATACAAGCTTTATACATTTTGGTTTTGAGGCCGAGGCTGAACAAATATAATTTACAGAAACACAATTAAAATGAAAAAAAAATTACCAACTGTATTTACTTGTAACATCTGTTTAAATTTTGTTTAAACAAATTTAGTTAAATATTTTTCATAACTTTATAAATAAAGATGGACATGTAATAAATATTTAGCCTATAATTGTAATTATGATTAGTGTTTAAATTTTCAAAAAGTTGGGCAGTTGACGTCACTAAAATTGGAGCATCCATTATGCTTTAAAAAAAAAATTGGACCACAGACCATAAGCCTCTAATAAATCCAAGACTATTTAACAGATCATCACAATTATTCATTGCACATGAGTTCTCATGATTACTTTAACCGGTAGTAAATTTGAATGTTGATCATATTTTTTCTGTTCAAAGTTTTATAAATACTACGGACAAACAGATGAATTATCATGGAATTTAACTACCATGATATCAAATATATAAATGTGTAGAAACTGGTTAAATATTTCTACGAAGGATATTTTAATTATTTGTTTAAAACAATATTAATTAATTTAAGAAGCACAACGTACACATATATAAGGCAGGCCGTCCCAAACATCGCTATCTTTTTTGTATTGCACATCACATATTACTTCAAGAGATATGAATGCAGGAGGAAGAGAGACTAAGTTTTGAACTCTTTATCATTCCATGATTTTGTAACTATTAGAGCTAACTTAACACTAAGTTTTTGGTCTATGACGAAATTTAATCAGGAGTTAAGAATGATATTCCATAGTGCACCAGTATACAAGAGTTAAATTACTCTATGCATGAAAAGACTGAAAGACAATAATGATTAATGCAGTAGAAGAACTTTTATTGCTTACAAAATTAAATTATTTCACTCTGGGAGTAAGCTTCTTTTTTAGTTCTGAACTCTTTTACCTTAAGTCAAAGTAAACTGTTAAATTATCCAAAGTGATACCTTGGAGTATGCCACGAAGTTTAAGTTAAGAAAAGTTAAGAATGACATAAGTGAAACTGATAGTAGGCAGTGAAAACCACAAAAGGTTCTATCTTCGATGTAGTCAAAAATAAATGCACTCATGTATTGATTCAAAATAAATATTTTATTTAAAATAATAAAAGACGTGGCCAATTGATATTGTTTATAATGCATCTCACATTGTTAATGGTGTCGTTGTAACACATTTTTAAGACCAACTCTTGAATTCTTGATTGACAGCACACGAAACAGATCCAACGACACCAAGAGCAGTATGACATGTAAGTCGGTATTAATTTTTTTTTTATTTATATTTTACAACCTGATTGTACCTACAATCTACATATAAGTGCATTCATACAAATATGAAATGGGGAAAAAAGACTAAAATCTTTCAACCGTCTGAAACCGTTCGAAACCCAACTGAAACACTAGATACAGAAACATCTGGTGTTTCAGTAGGGTTTTTGACTCTGATGAAGACTGCTTGTTACGGTTGAAAGATCTTAGTCTTGTTTTCCCATTTCATAAGGTGGTTTGATCATTGATTGTTATTTCACGTGTTTATGTGAATCTTGTTGTATATATATTTATATTTAAATGAAATCAAAGTTAGGGCACAATGCTTTTAACTAATAGCGTTCATTGTCAGAATATCATATATAAATAATCTAAACACATTGCAGACAAATGTAGCCAAGAATGTTGCTGTTCGATAGCTCTTAGTTCCACAAGGTGTGAGGTCAGTAAAGCTTGTTAGCTAATTTGTACTGTTCACACTTTCCAGCTTGCTTCTTTGCTTCACCCCCTGAATACTTCGGCCTTCTTTACCAATGTTAATGGCGTGGCTGTGTGAGAGAACTTTGGAATGAAGATCCTATGGTACCTCAACCTTCCTAAGTATTGCGTCTAGGTAGCGGTTCCAATCACAAGTATGGTCTTGGTCAACTCTGACGCTCTTTCTTGATAATTAATACTGCTGGATATAACACCTTCCCGGAAAAACATTGTCTTATGAAGAGGCCTTCGAGCTTTATTTCATTAATTTTGCTTTATAGACTAAGGTCTCAATGATTCAACTAAATACAACATCATCAATTTTGTTTCCTTCATCCAGCAGCATCATTATATCATCCATCATTTGCTGGAATGTGCATTTCTTAGGTTGAATGTTATTTGATTAAATTAGTGATAATCTCGTTGGAACTACAACCCTATCTTCTCAACATAGCTAGAGCGTATTTAATATAGTGCCACCCGATATCACGCCCATCACTCTAAACACCGTTCGTCCAGCAATCTGGACATTCTTCTAGACGTAATAGTGAGTAGCCCTCTACTAATTTGTTGTGATTCAATGACGGTAATCTACCACCAATGAGTAAGAATTCGGTTCTGATTGCTGGACGAATTCATATTCACAATGCGTCAGTTACCATGTTTGATAGTATTTCATATAGTACTTTGATTTCGGTTATTTTTATATCTTTTAATCTTTTTCTTTTCGGTCTACTATCCTTTTTTAAAGCACGTTCCTAACCCCTTCTCCTGATTGAGATTTGGATCCTCTCGATCTTTAACCTTCTCCTCGTCTCATTGATCACATCCATATCCCGTTGACTTGGCCACAACTACCGTTGATCGGTTCAATCCCCTGCATAAATAGTTTCACGTGTTTCTCCTCGTGAAAGGTCGCACCTGTCTCATCATTTTCATGAGGTAAGTAGTTCTAGTTATCTTAAACTGCTCTAGCCTCAATTATCGGTCTCATTCCAGTACTGCAACCTGCCATTTAGTTCTTTCTGCAAAACTCAGTCAAAACTGATTGACACAAATTCGCAATCAATAATCGTTGTTAGTCAAACGATGTTTTAAAGGACAAACTGTATTTAATTATAACATATTTGACAACTTTGTTGCCTGATACGAATAACTTCTTATATCCATTTATATATATATAGGTGTGTTCTCTAATCGGGGATCGGTCAATTTTCCAGGTTAAAAAATCAAACTCTCGTTGCCAAAGTTTCGATTTCATTTAAAACCTTCATCATAGGCAGAAGTAAGAATTTTTTAACTTACAACAAAGTTAACCGGACAAAACCTTCGACTAGACTGTCTAGTCGAAGGTTTTATCCGGTTAACATTGTTGTTCCTTTAAATAATGTAAAATTCATTTTCTTAGTTAAAAAAGTCTTACTTCTGCCTATGAAAAAGGTTTTAAATAAAACTGAAACGTTGGCAACAAGAGTTTGATTTTTTATCCTGGAAAATTGACCGAACCCCGATTAGAGAACACACCTATTCTATCAAACGATCGATATATTATTGAATCTGTTTCTGCAATTCTTGATTTGTCTTTCCAATTGTCTTGAAAACGGCTTGGTACTGAAATGATAGGAAACTCTGAGTAATTACTTTCTTTTCATATTTCTGAACTTTAAATTTTAGTTATAATATTTAAAACGGCAGTTTAAAATCCTAATAGTTAACTGTGGTGATATGCAAAATAATGGTTCTCATTAGATTCTCAAACAGAATTATTTTGTTTCAAATTCTGACTGGGAGTTTTACTGGAGAGAAATATCAGTGATTCTTTTGAATTGCAAACTGCGGCTTATGCATTAATTTTTATTGGTGCATTTATTTTGAAATACTTACATATAGAGTCTTGGTATCTATTTGAGTTTTCTTTAATTTCCAAGTATTTTTCAAAAGTACTTAAAAATACAAATTTTTATGTGGATGTCGAAGTAATTACTCTTTCATAATCTTTAAAATACCCTGAGTCAGTTTTAATCGATCTAACTAACTAAATATTCCTTGACTTAAGCAAGGAATAAATATTCATATATGTCAAATGAATAACCTTAATAAACTAACTTCTGGATAATGCCTGCTATGATGACATATGCCTTCAAATTTTCAGTATATTGCAACCTTAAATTTAATGCAGTGGATGCATTCAATATCAAGGAGTAATGGAACATTCAATAGCCCAAAATAACGATTGTGCACTTTTATAAATGAACAAAAAAGGAAAATTGTCTCTTATTATTGCAAAATAATTAGTACAATTTGGCATGTTTGTTGCAATTTCTTGTTGTTGAGGTGCGTTTATAAGAGTTCACTAAAATATGAGACTAGGGCATGTGTAATTTATTTTGTAGAGGGTTGGGTAATTGGATAATATTTTAATGATTCTATATAAGTGGAATAATTTTTTCGTTGCTGGTGGTGGCTGCGGGCAGTGATTGTAGCGTGGGCGGAGGACGTGAGAGGACAGGTCACGTAGTGGCCTGATGCAAACCGTCCAGGCCCTCATTAGGCCTCGCCGCCTCCCGTCCACCTTCCTCTTTTACCTACTCCTCACTTTTTCTTCTTTCCCAACAACCGGCAGCCATTTTCCACAAGGTTTGTTCACTTGCTCAAGCAGATGAATGTGGGCGTCAATAGCAATGTCAGTAATATCCTGAGCGCAGTTGTGAAACTTGACTTGCCCGCCGTCTCTCTAGCTCTCAAGTCATTCTCCTATACCACTAGGCTTTTCCAACTAAAACCTGCCCAATTTATTCCTGTCATAACTCTTCTTTCTGCTCATGAGTGCATGGCATGAAAATAAATTATAGAACTATCTATAGTCATCATAATATACAAACCAAGATCATTAATGGAGTGACTTTTTCGCAAATAATAATGTTTACAGTATTCACTTTTTTTTAAACACATTTGAATGATTACATATGCATTGAATATAAATTATTCAGATGGTCTGTTTTTATTAGATAAAATAATACAGGGAACAGAAACAAAGATGCAATTAAAATTTACGATTAAATCTATGTAAATGTACTTCTCTGCCAGACCTTCTCCGAATTTAAAGCAAGAACCAAAACTCCTGTCATACTTATAAATAGTATTGTAAAAATGCAAGTTGTATGACATTTTTAAAACTTTATGAAATTTTGATACAATTCAAACTTTGTATGTTCGTAGACATTAAAGTAACAGGTTATCTTTTATATTAGTAATATTTATTCCTCATGGAATAATTATTTCTCACAGACTCACATTAAAGCTTTAACTTCATTAAAGTTTGCATCATTAATGTATATTAGCGTGTTCACATTTAAGACTGTACTTGAATAATTATGATATGTTTTACGGTTCAGGTATGATGTCACGTACAACATCTCATGTATTATTTATCTAATATTCTAAACAGAAATTTCTTATCTTGATTCTTTAAGAAAACAGCATATTATGTTATTTTTATAAGAATTTCATTTAAACTATGCATTAATGTTTGGAAAAATATTTTTCTAATAAATACGTCAAAACAAATATGCCCAAATACCGTATGCATGTATAGTAAAACTTAATTAATGCCTTTAGATGAGTAATTGTTTTGATCAGAGTTTTAAATAGAATGAAGAATAGTTAAACATATTGGTAATATAGCTAGCCGGAGTACAGGGTTCTAAAAGAAAAGAGCAAACAAAAAGCGGGAAAGGACTACAAAGGTAGAACGAAAGAAAACTATTTGAAATCAACTTCAAACTCCCTGTACCTGAATTAATGTATACCCGTTCTTCAGACATTAACTAGTCTGTCCACTAAATCTAATTACCTCAGACTCAACAAACCAGTCTTTTGAGTAACCAAGTTCAAATGAACTTGGGTCTAAATTTTACCACAATTATTATTATCACTAATTTTAAAATAAATTACTTAATGACTTTAACATTGCCTGGAAATTTATATTGTCATCATAATTTCATTTTGAGTTAAAGGAAACTTTAAGGACTTTCCTGTGATCTGTGATAGCCATTGCCACATAGAATCTTAAAACAGTATTCCGAATTGATTACTTTAAAGGTATGTTTTCCAATAATCCAGAAATAGTGCAGAATGATTCATAATAAATTCAAAGATAACTGAGGGTCATTTAAATCTGAGAGAACTCTTGCTTTTATTAATTCAGTATTCTATAACTATCTTGTAGCTTAATAAATACTAGAATGTTAGCATTTTTAAGTTGATAAATGATTTTGATTTTCATCATTCATCATGTAAACATGTTGATAGTGCGCTCTAAAATGTATATTCATAGACCCAAAGTTCTGAAACTTTAAAAAATGTGCACACCTTCAATGAAATATTTTCCTTTTAATAACTCTGAGGTAATTTTAAGAAAAAAATGTTTTCTATTATGTACTTTTGACAATTTTTACATACTTTTCTGAGCTGACAATAAACATAATCAAGGCTACTTTCCTCCAATCCGATGGGATGAAAGTTTGTTTATGTTTATTGTCAGTTTAGAAAAGGATGTAAAAATTTTGCAAATGTACATAATAAAAAACTTCAGAACTTAATTGAGAATAGCCTGTGAAATCAAAATGAAAATAGAAAGTTAGTTCTCAATTTATTGGGCAAAATAGTAGACAATAATGCAGTAGCAGCATTAGGATACGGTTTAAATTATGTTCAGGTTGCTAAAGGTTTTTGTAACGCTGAAAGATTAAATAATATAGATATTGATAATTTAAATACATTAAAAGGAAAGGTATACGGACTTAACAGAAAAAAAATGATGTTAGTGCTTCTAGACGTTTTGTCGAGTCTTATTTCAAACTTAGAAAAGGTAATACTATAACAATTCTGAAGCCGTCAAATCAAAAATAACTGTAATACTAAAAAAAAAAATGATTACGTAGATAAAATTGAGACTATATTAAAAGATAAATATGTGTACAGAAAGTTAAGGTCAAATCATTTGGAAAGAATCAATAGTTCCTTTAATAAAAAGATTAAAACTATTTTAAAAATCAACCCGAACTAATTGCTAAATGTCTATCAAAATCCTCTTTGTTACCATAATGTACCATTCATTACTATGTATATATATATGTTTCACGGTAAATCACCAACACAGAACGAACAAACACATTTTAAGACAGTAAGTTTGTTCCTTTGTTCTGTGTTTGTGATTTACCGTGAAACGTTTGTTGTCCTTTTGGATCGTTTTCCTGTTTACATATATATATATATATATATATATATATATATATATATATATATATATATACGTTTCACGATGAATCACAAACACAGAACCAAGGAACAAACACACTTACTGTCTCTAATTTTCGGTTGAACCGTCATCAGGAGAGTGAGAAAGAGACACCAAGCGCACTTGTGAAGCGACGGTTGGGTCTCCAAAGTGTGTTTGTTCCTTAGTTCTGTGTTTGTGATTCATCGTGAAACGTTTGTTGTCCTTTTGGATCGTTTTCCTGCTTACAATATATATATATATATATATATATATATATATATATATCATGATTTGTTTTCTTAATTACATCATATATATATATATTGAGTTAGGTTTTTGACTCTGACGAAGACCGCTTGTTACGGTTGAAAGATCTTAGTCTTGTTTTCCCATTTCTTATTGTGGTTTGATCATTGATTGTTGTTTCACGTTGTTTATGTGAAATCTTTTTATATATATACATACATTTTCATGGGCAGGTATTTATGAGTACAGTGCACACGTTTGGCGAAAAAAGTTATGTCTAAGGAAGTAAGTAATTGCTCCTTGCTATATTTAGAATTACTATATAGATATCTCAACTGTTTATTATAGAAAGCTTAATTGAACTCCTTTAGCATTAATCCACTCACTTGCAATTTCTGCGTAATTCACTTTTACGGAGCACTGATCAACCACGAGGAGTTGATATTAAACATTTTAGGGAGACTTGTTATAAACTAAAAAGTTTTTTTTTTTATATTCCATGTCTTTTTTCCATCAAGCATACTAAAATTAAGGCAATAATTAAAAGAAATAGTAGTAATGCTGTCCGTAATACCTCGTAAAGTCTAAGAAAAGCTCGACCGGTTTCGGGTCCGTCTGGATCCCATCTTCAAGAGCAACTAACTGACTGTGTATTTCATTTTCCTATAACCTATAAACACACAGTCAGTTAGTTGCTCTTGAAGATGAGATCCAGACGGAACCGAAACCGGTCGAGCTTTTCTGAGACTTTACGAGGTATGACAGACAGTATTACTACTAATTCTAATATTACTAATCTCAGTGGAACTAACCCATGAACTATATTTAATAATTAAAAGCTTGTACATATATAAATTATTTAGTTTGGTATTCTAGGATGTTCTTTAATTTGAGTTTATATATGTTATAAACAAACTAATTTTACCTAAAAAGTTTTCAGTTTTTAAATTTTATGCTAAAACGTGCAGCTTGGACGACCTTCTGGTGGATAGCTGTTAATTATTTACAAATTAACAGCAGTTGTATTTGTCTTTATTACTTGTAACCAAAATATCTGTTGGTGAGAAGTCCATCATGTTACGTATAATAATATTTCCATTCACACATCGCTGGTCAAAAAATATTTTATCAATTCCAGGTCCACTTGTTTCCATTTGTCTATTCACTAGCTCATCAATTTGAGTCAATTGACGTATTAGTTTGTAATTAAATCGAAGTATTTGCTGTACTAATTCAAAAAAATGCGATTTTGAAAGTCAAAACTTCTTTTTTCTAGTTTTGTAAATACCTAACAACCATATGCTATAAAAAAGTGATGAAAGTTAATACCCATTATGCCTAGTTTTTTTTTAATTTTAGTGAATTGTGTTTAAAGAGAGATAAATTTTACTAAAAATCTAGATTGGAGGACTGCAAATATGCAAGGTGATGGTAAAAGCTGGTGGAAAGGCAATGAAGAGTGGATGGGAAAGACGAAGGTTTGGTGTGAGAGGAAGTGGCAGACGAGCGTTTATGACTGAGCTGGATGAGATACGGTGTTGTCAGATGTGACACATGGACAGTTCAGGAATTATGAAGTAACCTTGATGAAGGGAGCATCCTGGAACCTCTCCAGACTCCTATCCCCACTCTACCACCCAAAACCAATCTCCCTTTTTTCTCATTTTCTTCCTGCCAAAATCCAAACGTCCAGACCTCCTCTTCTTAAAAACCAATTAATGCGGTATAAGAATAAACGACTCTTCAACGTCTCACCCATCAGAATAACTAAAACAAAAAAAATAGAGAATAAAGAAGATAGAAGCTGTTTAGACTTTCTAATACCATTCAAAACAAAGTTAAATATAGAACAAATTACAAAATAGGATTCTTAATTAAATACAAACCAAAGGCAGTGCCCTATTCTTCTTTCCCGTCTGTACAGCGCTTGTAATAATTTTAAATCCATTAGCATTGAATATATAAATGCATTTACCTCTTCAGTTCTATATCCCCTTCTATTCTATATTTAGCACTATATTTTCACAGTAATCTTTAGTCATGAAAAACCAGTAATTGATTTCTAAAAAAAGAAATAGAACTATTATTCAAGTTTTTTGTTTGACTAACCTCTGTACTCTGCAGTACAAATATAAAATAATAAAAATGAATATGATCACTAAGCCAATGAACCTTTTTAATTTTACAAAGTTCTATAGTGAATAAACGCATACATCGAATACAAACGAAACAGTAAGAAACCTAGAAACTACGAAGCATTCAAATTGAGGTATCTTGAAAAATTATTAGGATATAAATATATATATATATATATATATATAAAGATTTCACATAAACACCTGTAATAACAATCAATGTTCAAACCACAATAAGAAATGGGAAAACAAGACTAAGATCTTTCAACCGTAACAAGCAGTCTTCGTCAGAGTCAAAAACCCAACTGGGTTTTTTCAGTTGAGTTTTTGACTCTGACGAAGACCGCTTGTTACGGTTGAAAGATCTTAGTCTTGTTTTCCCATTTCTATATATATGTATACGAAACTGAAGTTTATCGGGACTCGGTTAGTTCTTCAGGCTCAAATTAAACTCTCAATGCCAACGTTTCGGTTTTTATTTAAAACCTTTTTCATAGGCAGAAGTATAAATTATGAAACAGAAAAACTAAGTATAACAACAAATTATTTTTATGTTAAATAAATTTTATTTTTAAGGTTTTAAATAAAAACCAGTGCGCTTGGTTTCCCTCTCTTATCTCTCCTGAAGACGGTTCAAACCGAAAATTAGAGACTGTAAGTGTGTTCTTTTGATTTCTCTATGTTTCTTTGTTTATATTGAACTATTTTTGCCCGTTTTGGATCGTATTTCCAAAGAAAAAAAGTATATACATACATATATATATATATATAAAACATGATTTCACATAAACACTTGAAATAATAATCAATGTGGTTTGATTGTTTGATATATATATATATATATATATATATATACTTTAAAAACAGATAGAAACACAAATATATTGTGACTTTTTTAACGGTCATCCTCAGGAGAGGAAGTCACCGGGAGTAGTCGAAGCTAACTCATATACATACATTAAGAACAGGAATAAACCTGGATGAATGAAAGCAATACATTATGAAATCATTACATTAGTAAGTGATACCTTGCTTACTTCGTATACTAGAGCAGGAGTTGCTTGACCGGTTTTTGACGTTGTCAATTTTAAAGTAGTATTATTGCCTCAAGGATGTGTAACTCCAAAAATGTGATCCCTATATCTATAGTAACTAGATTTTATTATTTTATTATTTATTTAATATTATTATTATACAAATCATTTTTAATTTATATTTACCTAATTTTCTCCCATACTATTTAATTCTTTATTGTCAAGTCGGTCAAGTTGTCTTTTCATTTTTATTAGTGCTTTAAATAAAATATACCTTTAATGGTCTGTTTGTTGATTTATTAAATTGTTTGTATATTTATTTTTATATATTTCAATTACCCTGTTATATTAAGACGTTTTTCTTTTAGTTCTGTCGTTTACACCATTCAATCTTCTATACCTTCTGGTTCATGTCAATGTTTAGATAAATTATTAACATAATTTAATTTATTTAAATAATGTAAATAGCCTATAGATTTTCTTTAAATCTTTAAAGTACTTCTGGTTTGTTCTACATATGCATGATCACAATCCTTACATTTCAGTTTACATATTGAGCATTTATCATATTCATCAGTCTAATTTTCCGTTGTTTCATATACTATTTGTATTAGTTAATTATATGTATTAGTGTAATTAGTTAAACTATATTGAAGTTGTATTGATTTAGAATTTAGAAATTATTCAAGTGAGCATTACTATCAGTCAGTCCATTCACTTGAAGATGGTCACCGGTCGAACAATCAAATCGTTGGTCTCGGGTGCAGAGTTGCAAACGCCGATGACGCCTGTCCTGTCTGCTTCTCAACCACCTTTGCGTCATTCTTACTTCCTTTTGCTAAGCATTGCTCACACCCCTGAAAATGGTGTTTTCAAACTGGAGTGTATTCGCTGTTATTCGTTCTACTAAGGCATGTCCTCCAAATGGACGGTCATAGAGGATCTGTTAATAACCACTTTAATTTCCCTGCTTCAATCCATACCGAATTTCACGGTCCAAATTTTAATAAATGCTCCAGAGTATAGATTCTGTGACAGACTTCCCTGACGATAATATCGTGACCCTTAGAGCTTCGGAGGAGGCACACATATTGTTGATTAAGGCTCATAGTACATCGGGGCTAGACCTCAAAAGATAATTTTTATTTTTACTTCTTTTCAATTTTTATTATTATTGCTATTATTTAACCTTGTGGCCTCAACTTTCCATTCTGTATTAGCTTTACTCTTACTTCCAGTATTTCAACTACTTCCTTTTCTAATATATAGTTTTAGTTTTTGGTATATTTCACATATTTTTACATTTATTTTTTAATTTTTATAATCTATTAATATTTTCTATTATTGAATGAATGAATCTTTATACTGGGGTAGCCGTACAGAGAGGCCTAGGTACTCCCTGGTTATTTTTCCTCTTCATCTAGTAATAAATAATAGTAAAACATCAGACCTAATAAATTACTACTAGTAGTAAACTACAAATTATTTAAATAACCATAAACGAATAACACTAAATAATATTTACACTAATGTATAGAATACTATTAATAATCGTCATATATGTAATAATAATACTAATCCTAATAATATAACAATAATAAAACAATAATAATAATGGTATAATTACCAATATTAATTGCAAGTACTCCTTCTCTCCCAACTGTTGGCCAACATTCACCCAATGCCAGGTCCCCTGAAGGATCGTTGCTGCAGCAGCCGCAGTGCTGGCCATCCCCAACTTCTCCTCCAGTATCAAATCTTGGGGTAATAGCCCTTGAATGCCAACAATCAGAGGGCTGGATGAGTCTGAATTCTGTCTCTTTCCTGCCTATCTTAGGGACAAACCTGGAGAGATGCTACAGCTTGACCTACCTATGGAGAAACTCATTCGTCGCGTAGCGTGATGCGCCCAGCATAAGTAGGAGGGTTTTATTCTGAAACGCGTAAATGCGTCTCATCAGCTTACCCACCGGCTTGGCCCAGTCATCCCATATGCGATGATTGTCTTCAAAAATGCTTTACATAGGTTCACCCTGGTCCGAAGGGAGAGACCAGAGCCAGGCCGTAATAAATATCAAATGTCACACCTGGTACCATAAGCCTTGCCAAGGGTGCAGCTAGCATGATCTTTTAAACACGTTTTCTTATAGATGTTAACACCAAGGTGCCTAAAGGTAGTAGTAACTGGTATTTGTATTTTGTGAATGCCCAGTGTAGGTGTGCATCTGAGTCTCTTGCGCAGTTTGACAGTGATTGTGCATTTGAATGGATTAATATTCATCCTCCATCCCTTAGTCAATTGCACCATCCTGTCAACATGTTGAAATTGTCTTAGAGGGGTATCAATGAAGCACGACCGGCAAGATACCAAAATGTCATCTGCATAGATACCCTCTAGTGGTTGTATGTTTCTGTTATTTTTATTCCACTTAAGATAGTCCTATAAGTAGAAGTTGAAATGGATAGGGCAATCTTGCACTGCGAGTATAACTGTCTCAGGCTTGACTCTAAAGGATCGTTCAGTTAGATAAGAGTGAACGATCCTTTGGAACCATTGGGTAAGCTCAGCGTCACCTAGTTTCTTAACAATTCCTATGTGCCAAACGCAATCAAAGTCCTTGCTAAGGTCAATGGTTAGGGTGTATGAACTAAGCTTTCTTTGCTTAGCTTAGTGCAAAAAATGAGGGAGCGTCGCAGTACCTGTACACACCCGTGTCCCTTTTTGTATCTAAACTGGATATTTGTAAATTGGAGAAAATTGGATGTGTTTGAGTAAAAGTACATCAAATACCTTGCTTAGAGAACTAAGAGAGCTAAGTAGAGCTAATATAGGCCTGTAGTTACTAGCTAGAGTTGGATCCTTTCCCGGGTTGGGAAACATTATATATATATATATATATTGTAAACAGGAAAACGATCCAAAAGGACAACAAACGTTTCACGATGAATCACAAACACAGAACTAAGAAACAAACACACTTACTGTCTCTAATTTTCGGTTGAACCGTCTTCAAGAGAGTTCAGAAAGGGACACCAAGCGCACTTGTGAAGCGACTGTTGGAGACCCAACGGTCTATATATATATATGATAAAAAGAGTAACACTAAAAGAATGAAAAGACTTACTAGAAACAATATTTCAAACCACAGTTTGTCTTCAGGAAGAGACTGGCTTGTTGCTCTTTTTCATCAGTTACTTATATGTCTGGTTTGGACCATTTTATATATTATATATATATATATATATATATATATATATATTAGTTGAGTTCGTGACCAATAAAAATGAAGTTTTTCAGGTCAAGTTGAATCTAGGTATGCGGTTGTTGAAACTCTCCAGCTACTAGTTACCCTGCGTACCCTCAGTTATTCTGCCAATGAATGTAGAGGTTGCGCAGTCTTTCTTTAAAATAAGAGAGACTGTTTATATAAGAGGGACTCTCCTATTTTAAAGAGGGCTGTCATTCGTCATCATCATGCAAAAGCTTGTAGTTATTGATTGGTTGTAGCTTTCTTTCGTAGTATTTTATTCGCCTAGTTTACAATATCTGTACTTGTTAATTTCTGTAGAGTTAGTAGTTTTTCGTTAGTATAAGATATTTTGTTGAATAAGTGTAGTTGTTGAAGCTTTTTATAAAAGTGGATCAGGTTGTTTTGTGTTTCACCTCAAAGTTATTGTGTGTGTTCATGTCCCTTGCTAACCTTTTTTGGGAGCTACCAGAGTCTCACCGCAGAGTGGTAAGGAAACTAGAGAGCTTCAGCAAAAAAGTGGTCAATACAGATGCTGCTGCTAATTGAAACTATTTTTATCTGTGAATAAAAAACAAGGGCTTCTTAAATATTAATGCTGACTATTCTATATATAAATCTAATACAAACATTATTCTTGTCCGGGAGAATAATATCAGAGCTTCTCTGGACTGTGGGCAGTCACTTAAGATGAAATGTGACAGAGATCTTAACGAAACGACACAAATATCTTTATCACTGGCTCTAAACTCTTCATCAAACGAATACTTAGAATAACTTGTTTACCATAGAATCCAAACTTTAAAAAGAACAAATATCACTGTTGTGTTCACAGCTCTGACCTATGTTAATCCAACTAAAATTATTAATCAACTGTTCAGTACGTGCATTATATTTGAATATTTTTCTATCAATTGAAAACTTATTGGAGTATTATTTATTACATTTATCGTTTGTCTACCATCTACTTTATTGCTTATCTACTTTCTTAGGAAATATAAGGATGAATTAACTTGTTTTGAAGTCTTCTGAGTCCATTTTTGAAGTTTTAGTTTAACTTTCTCTCTCTTTTTATTTTAAAAAAATATTTTATTTATTCTCTCTCTCTCTCTCTCTCTATCTTTCTCTATGTGTGTTTGTATGTGTGTATTTCTTATGGGTAGGTGAGTATCCAATAGTAGATTTGCAACAGGTCACATCTTTTGATAAATCATTTTGATATTATACCCAAAAATAGCTGTTGCAATATAGATCAGCTGTGTACTTGCTGAGCTATATTACCCTTATGAAAATGTTTTCATTATCAATAACTTATGAAAACTATCAGATTTCTCAATCACAGAAGAGCCAGTTTTGCCTAAAAGTTAAACAATTTGCTTATGAATGATTCTGATTACGGTCTGGTGACGCTGTTTACAAATGAGAATAACATTGGACAGAAAAATAGTCTGTAATAGAAAGATGATCTGTATAGTTTTTGGAAAAAAAAACTTAAAAAAATTTTTTTTTTCTTTGGCTTAACTGGTAACACTGAAATTTTACAATTTTGTATATGACATCTATTTGAAATGAGTATTATTGGAAGAAAAAGTGAATTAATTTTATTGTTGTAAGAGGCAATATAGCCCTATAAACTTATATCACAATTAATAGATATATTTAGTATAAATTTTGAAAATGAGCTTGATATAATCTTTACATGTCCTACTTGTTCATATTTTTGCATCTACTTAAAAAAAATTTAGAGTGAGATGAATAGAATTATTTAGTTTTAAAATAATTTTTTAAAATCTGAAATAGCTTTTTATGAGTTAATTTGAAAAGTAAAAAGTAGAAATTATTAAAAGGATTAAATCAAATATTATATGGGCGTGTCAACGTCTTGCGCCTGTTCTTCTGAAACGGACATCTTTCTTCACTTTATCGTAATAATTTCGTCAAATAACAGTAGAATAATGAAAACTGAATTATGGCGAGATATATAAATATGTTATGTTTTGGATTAAATTAAGTAGAGTTGTTTTATTTTCATACATGTCATCAGTTCATTATTTGGTTATTATATATTATAATGCCTATGAAAAAAAAAACAAAACAATTTTACGAATTTACTCTTTAAGAGTTCCTCTGAATCCGTTTTTGATTGTCTGCTTGTCTCTGACTTAGAGTCAATGGAACAAGATTTTTTCATCCTTTCATGTCCCAGATTTTGAATAGTTTACTGGAGATGTCCTTAAAAACTACAGTGTATAGAAAACTGAAAAGAGGAGCACAAAAGAACAACAAAAAAAGAAGTAGTAATATGATTTCTGCTAATTAAAGAGAACTTATTATTACAAAACATAGGAAAGAGTCTTGAGATAGTGTGTATTGGTGGGATATTTATTTTTGATTACTACTGTTAATGCTAATGTTCTTTATGATTCCTTATTACTATATTACTTATATTGTAATAAATATTACCACTAATTAAATATGAATATTTATTAATTTATACTTTTAGTTACTACATTTGAAACTGTAAATAAGTTAACTTCTGCCTTTTTGAAAAAAGAATTACTGGAATCAACTGAAATCTATTATTGATAAGTATATATTTCAAATGTTAATTTAATGGGCAATGTGAATGAAAGATGTTCAGATCTGCAAATATATAACGTCCTATAATTTACATAAGTTTAAAATAAAAATTAAAAAGATGTATGTTTCTTTCATTTAAAAGGTAATAGAAGATAGGAAGAGCAGCCGTGTTAATAGGGTGTGTTAAGGACTTGTTGAAAGGGGAGGAACACAACACCATTAGCTCTATTAGATGGAGGAGGCAGCAATTCATCTATACGGTAACACTGTGGTTACAGCTAAGTAGCAAACAAGTCGAATTTGCTCTGGTCATAAATCAAAGGAAGACACGTGTGCATGTGTTGAGCTGCTCTCTATTAGTCCTATTAGAGTTTGGGGATTTATTATTTCCGTTAGTGCAGGGGTAGGCCACTGCCAACTACCCTTTTTGACGCATCCTTCCTTCTGTCTTCCCTCCACCCACCTTGACATCATTATGAAACCAGCTCTAATTAGGGTCTGCCAAGTGACAAGAATCAGTCCAACACTTTTAGTAAACAAATACACAACTTGTTTTCAAACTTTCTTACTTGTTCCAGTTAGAGTACTTTTTTACAATTCACTTTGCTTATTTCTTTGAACACCACATATGTTAATTAACTTTATATTTGTTATATGGCTATTTGTTGATATTTAATAATTTCTTAATTTCTTCTATTTTTAATTATATGAAAAATATGTTTTAATATACCTTTACTATTTAAAATAAAAACGTTAGTATTGAATGTTTGATTTGAACTTGGAAAACTGATCAAACCCAGATTCATTTCATTCTTATTCTATGAAACGCTCATAATGTTGTACTATGTATACCATACATACATATATATTAAAATTCATTAATTATAATCAAATTGGACTTGCGAAATTGAAAAAACGCAGAAAACACAATTAAATACTTAGTAAGATTGAAAAATACAATAATATTTGTCAAAGCTATTAATATAACAGAATGTTACGCATATTTCTGAAAGGAACAGAAAACTTACTACGGTTGATGTGGAAATCCAAAATAAGTGCTAAAATTGATATTGATTTTAAACATTTAAAATGCATGAATGATAACCAAACTTATTCAAAACTAAAAATAAGATTAAACACAGAAGAAAACAGAAGCCCAAAGTTTTGCTTAATTTTTCTAGAAAAGCCTCCCTTGATTATTTTCTCTTCAGATTCTCCTTTTGAAAAACTGCTGTTCAAAAAAATATTGCTTATTAGTCATTTATTCTTTTCTGTATGCTACAAACTGAGTTAGATTGTATATTATACATAAAACTAAAAAACAAGGAATCATCTATCAGGACAATGTCTAAATATTACTCAGACAGAACGCATAATAATTACTGACATACATACGCATAATTGTATAAAACATTGGACATGATATACTATATTTGTATAGTGCTTCAAGTGTTTTACTATATTTAGGTTTTTTTTAAACAAATGTTTACATCTTTTTGTACCAACACATTTGAATATTTGGGTATACTAACAGTTCAAATTTATTTAAAAAAACACAAATGAGAGAAATAATGCACATTTGCAGTCTCTAATATTTCGGTTTCACCCTTCTCAGGAGAACGAAGTAAGGGAGACCAAACACACACTACAGCAACAGTGTTGATTTATTTTAATGTAACTATCAAAAGGAGGTTAAAATTTTGGAGTAAAAGTACTTACTTAGTCATAGAAATGAATTTAGTGATTTTAGTTATTTTTATGTTGATATATCCATTTATAATTTATAACATAACAGACATAATTATTCTATAAAAATATGCCAAGTTACAAATTTGGTCAAACAGGTTGCCTTGTAGAATGCTTTACAAACTTATCGATTGACACCTGCCCATTCACACGCAGATGAACATTATAAAAAATCTGGAGTAGCCTATACTCAACTTTACTATAAGTAACTTAATATCCAATTTCTTGAGTATATAACACATAACGTCTCATTTAAGCATAAGGTAAACTTCTAAATGGGATATGATTATTAGTCTTTCATTCCTGAGGTAGTACAGATAGTGATTGAAGGACATATCAATATATATGCTTATTTTTGTACATCACACAGCTGATGCAAATAATTTCATTAGTATAACTACAGCAGTAATAACATTTTTGAAAAACCAAAGGGAACATTTCTTGATACGAAATATTCTCCTACAAGAGAACATGGCTTTTGTTCAAATAGCCAGTGGATTTCTTACATCGTTTACTTCACATCCTTCTACATTGAATATTAAAGTAAAATCTTCAAATTTAAAACAGGAAAATACCCTTTTTTTCTCTGAAAAACATCATAAACAGCGAAGAAAATGTTGTTTTAAGATTATTTATAATTAAAGATGTACGATAATTACACATATTAATCTCTAAACGAAAGATTTCAATTTTGAATTATCTTTTACATTTTTGGTTTTTTACAGAATTATTATACTGGGAATTTTATGGCTTCTTAGTATTTAATAAGATCATTTTCCATCCCCTTTGTCAAATAACATATATAAGAATTTTTTCAGAGTGAGTGTTATCATTTTCCTGCACAATATTATTCCTCTTACATCTCATATAAGTCAATAAACAATTTAAATTGTTCCTTTATAAATATCAATTTTATCTCAGTGGATTCGCTCAAAAAATTTCTAAGTCAATGTAAACAATGTAAAAAAATATAAAAAATTCGACAAGTATAGCAGGATATACTATTCTTAGTCTAGGATAAACAAACAGTTTTTATAGCGTTATTGCTTTTTCCCGTAATTGAAACTTCATGATTTTTTTTTATGAATTGCTAATTTTTTGTTCCATTTTTGGTCAAATTTGCATTATTTTTTAATGAGCCGTTTCGCGTCAAAAAAACATTTTCTGAAAACAGAAATCGTACTGTAACGCCCCTCTAGCGAATGTTATTTTGAAAAAAAATATCTCAACTCATTCTCCACATAATGTTCTATTTTTAGGCATAGTTTTAATTTTGATCCGTCAAACAGTATGGCTGTATTGCTCTCACAAGGTTTGAGATGGAATTATAAGTCAAAATTTTTACATTTTATTGAAAAAAATATTTTCCGTTGTTTTAAAATTCTGAATATATTTTTCGTTTGTTGCATCTGTAACCTCAAAGATAATGTCAAAATTTCAAAACTCTAGGGTTATCAGTTTAAGAGAAATAAATGTTTTAAAAAAAACGGTTTTAGGCAAAAAAAGTGACTTTCCCATCATGCATAATTCTTCCCAAACAATAGGGATATTCGTCTTTATGGGGCCCATTTTTGTGTAAAATATCAACTTGATCCATCAAGGATTCTGGACCGTAGCGTGGTAACAAGCAATGCTAACACACTCACCCACCCACACACACACACAGACATCATCGCAAAAACCTCGTAAAACGACTTCTGGGACCTCAAAACATGTAATTCCGTTAAAGTCTCGAGATCGAATTTTTTCACGATCACTATACTTTACTTATAGTAAAGTAAAAATAAATTTAGTGGACCTCAAAACTTGCAAATTTATATAAAAATATAAATGTACAGCTTTTGTCATTATAAATTATAAACTTTATACAGCCATCAAAAAGATATGGGTATGTATATTTTGAGATGCCAGAAATTATTTTTTAATGGATGGTTCAAAAATACTCCTTATATCGTGATTTCAGATAATACCATGCTTATTATAAACTTATAATTTTTCTATTATTATACATCCGAATTGTTATGTGCAAAAGAAGGTTGTAATACCTCTGTCCAAAAGTCACATACCATCAGTAGTATTACACTGAAATGTATACTCCCGTATTCTATTCTCATAATCCATTAAAATGTATACATTGTAGATGTCAAATTAACTTATTTTTGCCACTTTTAAAAAGCCATTTTTTAAAAGCTTAATATATTTCTCTAGTTAGATAACAGTGTCAATATTGAAATAAACAAGCCCAACTAACTATTTACGTCATATTTCTTGCTGAGTTGTACGAGGGCTATCTCGTGTCTTTCAAAGAACCAAAATGCTTGCAGTTTTTCTCGTAGTAAACTAATTTTTGGTGAATACTACATGGAATAGTGTAATATTTTAGTGGTTGTAGTTTAGCGTTAAAAACATGTTTCTAAATTAAAAACTATACTATAATGTACCTCTACTGAAACAGAACATTTTTGAAAAAAACTCAACGGGAAACTATACAGGCCTTTCTCTTGCTATAAAGATCTATTTTGTGTCTAATCTCATTATCATCCGTAAGGGCAGTATTTTTCAAGGAAAACAGGCATTTTTTGTTATTGATAAATTCTGTATATTTTCCTGCTTGTTTTTGATGATGTATTCAAATGTAATGAAAAACTTGAGCTCCCTAGTAACGGTAAGCTATGGGTGAAATTTCCTATAAGTTATGTTGTCTATCCTATAGACCTACGAGTATTATCAAACTCATAAACAGTTAGTTTATTACTTTGATTTATATTAAAGTGGATATATCAATTGATTAATAATAAGAAAATATTCATTGGCATAAAATAATCTCACAAGCTACTGAAAACCTAATTGTTGTTATTTCAAGTGCAATATTTCTTTTTATAATATTCTAAAATTAGAAAAATTTTATAATCCAATATTCATATTAAAATTTAAACTTTCTAGAGTGACTACAAGAGTGTTTGAAATTAGTACTTTTAATTTAAAGATCAATTAAGTGCATTTCACATGTTTTAAGAATTAAAAACAATAACATTATTTTCTACAAAAATAAAATTTTAGTGCTTTAATTTTAGTAGTTTAATTTTAAAAAATCTGTACAATTATAACTAAATGTCTGTCAAACATTATAAGAATTTTTCAAACAGTAGGACTAGTTTCGTTATGAAAAGAAAAATAAATTATAGACACCCACAGAGCCGAACACGCGTAATCCAAAATGTGTTCCTTGGACCTCGAAATGCATAAATGTGTGTAGACTTCAAGACATATTTCTTTTATAATCACATACTTTATAGAAACCAACTAAATAAATTATCATACTGATTATTAACTTGATTGCATACATCTATTTCAAATTTATAACTATACATATTATGCATATTTATACTTATCTTATGTTTATTTAACGAAATATTTACTATCTAGTAAAGACGGCGTTAAAATCTAGATATAGCGCGTAAAAATTTACAACCCACATTTTATTCCCTTTAATAGTTTTAAAAATGAAATTTTTAAATTTTTTTATGTTTTGTGTTTTGTTATCATTTTAGAATATAATGAAACAATTTTTTACATGTAATAAATAACTAAGTTTTAAATATGTTAATACAATTTCTAAGTTAGTGTAAACAGATTCAATAAAAAGAGAGAGTTGCCATTATTTGAACTATAGTTTAGTACTTCTAGAGATATATTGCCTCTACTGACAAAACAAAATTGCTACAATTTTTTTTTTTGAAGAATAATAAATTTTTTGGGTGCAAAATTCAATAGATAATGATAGTAATAATAATTCTCGATTTCACATCCGAAGTTTCAATATATTATTACTTGTAGATCAGTGATAATTTTTTTTTTCTGGAATCACAAAATGTACTGTAACTAAATTTTTTGTTATTTTGAAAAAAAATCAACAAAAATTATACAAGTTCTCCTCCACCCCCTATTATAAGAGCTTTTTTTGGTGTATAATTTCATTTTGACCCCTCAAACTATGTGACCAGTATCGAGTTCACAACCTTTCAGATTCGATGATAAACCAACATGTTTGAATTTTTCACTTAAAAAACTTTATCCTTTTATTACTATCACTTTCGTATAACTACAAAATTTGAACCTTCTAGAATTAGTAGTTTAGAGGAATAAAAATAGTGTTCATATAATACTTTATAACTTGTTATAAAGCATGTTCACAAAGTTTAGGGTGCATACTCATTGACCTCACACAAAACTTTAAATTGACTTCAGGGACTTTAAAACGTGTCAATTCCTCAAAATCATGAAACCAATTTTTTTTTATTATCATTATTCTTTAACTTTATTAAAGGAAAACAATGAAAAGTAAACTATTTTTACGACATATTGAAAAAAAAATGTTAAAGTTTTTTCTCACATTTATGTAATTTTTCATTAAATTTGTACATTTTAAGTGGAGAATAATGGTTAATAAGCAGAAATGTTTTTCTAAGTAAATAATAAGCAGAAAAATGAGCAAATCTGCAAGCATTGATGGTATTATTATTCAGAAAATTTCACTGAATTAACAAAATTGTTATTTTCTCACTGACCTGTGAACAAAAAAACTTGAAATGATCTTCTCCAAAATATTGCACGCGATAAGCTTTGATTTGTGACAATATTATAATCAGCACCTCATAATATACCCACTTTGCTACTCCTGTTGTTAATATTGTATATTGTGCGTAATGTAATTCATAATTTTAAATAATTATTCAATGTTATTGCAATAATATATTTTTCAACAATATTTATACTATTCCCTAATGAAGACTACCCCACATTTTTTTCTTCTTAAATTGTCTTATAAAGCGAAGTTAAGCATCAATATTCTCTACTACAAGATGAAGGAAGTACTTAATTTAGAAGAATTATTCCGCAAAGCATGAAAGTAATCAAAGTAAATGATGTTACCTGGTAGATGAAGACAGATTCCCTTTTAACCTTCGACATTAAAAGCGTGGGGGCTCTTTCTTAACTTCTCATTATCTGGAAATTTACAGCAAATTAATTTTATTACCGCTTTCTTGTTGTTTCCTTTTTGTCAATTCTAATTAAACAACCCTATAATAAAGGGTAAGATTGGATCTCTAAACTGACATACGATAAATAAATGTAATTGTACTCCATAAACATCAAAATAAAATGTCTGCCAATCTTTAAGTCTGTGTATTCCCTCGCATTATAGAAATGATCAGAAAACACCCAATTTGTATGGGAAGGGCCTTTTTTTTAAAACATTCTTTTAGTCAAAAACCTTCTAAAATTTGGTTAATTTATAATTTAAAAAAGTGTTACATTATCAAAAGTTGCAGTTCTGGAATATTTTTTTGATTACTTAGTCTCTGTATGTACGTTACTAATAAATAAAATACGCTATATTTTGATCAGTTCTCTGATAATGAAGTACTACCAATGGATGGTATCTTCTCTCTTCTATTTCATTTTCTTTATGTAGTATGCATCGCTATTACTTGTTACCCTTCTACGGGTAGTTCTAATATAAGAAAAAATAAATAAAAGAAAAAGAGTTCTCTGTGGAAGACTGTTTAGGTCGTCCCTACGTATAAATCTGTAACATTTATCAACCAAAAATGTAGATAGCAAAATATTTCCAAAATAAATGACTTTAGATTAAATCCGAAAACATATAGTTAATTAAATATTCATTTACTACTATGATTGTTTTTCACACTGGTGTTCACTGGGACACCTGCTGCTTATAAATATAATTCAGGTGAAATGAAAATTAAGCAGCTATTTATAAATTTGAAATCTGTTCGGAAGTCATGGCCTATAAATCCTTAACGAAAATTTGGAAATCAATGTTCCAAAAGACATCGTAAAAAGATGTCAATACTTGATATCATTACAAATTACATCTCCAGGTAATGATTCATTATTTGTCTTTTGTTTAACTTTTAAAAAGATTATTGCCCTCTCACGTTCTAAAATTTCTCTTACCGAGACATTGATCACAGATACATGAACCCCTTCTCATCAAATGATAAAGACATAAAATATATCTTAAAGTATTATATAAAACTATTAAACAATAAATAAAAATGTTTAATTAAATTAATATAATAATTAAATTGATTATAAAATATGTAACTAAAATATATCTTACAAATTTATATTATTTAAACATGATTAATATATATAATAATAATTTAATTCAGCACTGTGTAGTGCTTAAATGGTTAATATAAATTCACGTTTGAAACGGTTTTTTAGTTCAAATCAAACTTTTTAAGTCGACATTTTAGTTCCTTTTCAAACTTCTTCATGGCAACAAATGCATAAATATATCTATATATAATACAGCAAGAAGTAAATTGAAAAACCTCTTATAAAAAAAAAAAAGGATACAATTACATTAGATTCAGTAGAAGTTTTTCATTACTAATTTCTTTAGATAAAACGAAATTCCAAAGGAGTTAAAATGAATTTTTTTCTATACTATTAAAAATTTGGATTGTGATAACAGGTAAAAATGAGAAAGAATTTTCAAAAACAAACCATTTTTTAGAAGTGAAAAGTTATCAACACACTTAATCAATTGGAACAAATAACATAAATGTAAGGTCTATAGCTTCCCATGAGAAAAAACAATCGTCAAAATTTTTGTAAATATATAACTCTTGAAGCTAGAAATCAAGAAATACTTTAGATGTCTTACATACAAATAATCAGTCATTCACTTAATTATGGAAGTGTATACTTGGTTGGAACATTATTCATATATGTTAAGCTGAGGGTTTTCATAATTTTTACACTGATTATATTTATTTATGCAGTGGAGTGAAATATTAGATTTATGTTTATACGTTTACACATTTATGTTACCTTGTTAATACTTGTGGTGATTTGTGAAATTTGTTTCCTAACTGTTTATGTATCTGGTGTGTGAGTTTTAGTGTGGTTTATAATAAGCTACTATACAGTAGCATATTTGAAATAGTAATTGTTTCCCTTACATTTTTCCTTACATATATTTGTAAAATGTAATACTTCACAATTTTCGTTTTGTTAGAATCTCTTCTTTCTGGATGTTTATTTTTCGTACTTTTCTACTAATTGTGTTTCTACATTAATTTTGATGTATATATTTAGTAATTTCAGTATGATTTTTTCTTTTTCTTGTTTTATACCTGTGAAACGGGTTTAAAAAAAATTAAAGAACGGATTTTAAGGTTTCATTTAAACTTGAAACCGATAAAAATATGATATGTTTTGAACTTTAAATTTTGTTACACAGTTGAAACCATATTTATTTTATACATATTGACATATGTATTCATATTCTTTTTCATATGAAATATATTCTTTTTCGTATAGTCTTCATATTTTTTCCAGCTCACTGTTCTAGGAAAACATCTGATACCTATATCTCGTTAGTCTGATTTTTAATGAAGTATATTACATGAAGTGTTTGAGTTTATATATATAAAGCTATTTTTCTAACTAAAATATGTAAATTAGCAAATTAATTGGACTTATCAATTTTATTACAAAATAATAAATAATTTCATATCATTTTTTTTTAATGTTTTGAGAAATAAGTAATAAATTGTTTCCACCTTTGACACTATACCAGATTAAAACTATTAACTACACTGCTACGCCATTCTTAGTGCATGCTCTGAAATGTTTAACGTCACATTGGTTTGGTTTTGAAAAGACATTGCATGTAGTATTGAAGCAATATTATATTCGTATACGTCAAAAAGACAATCTCATTTATACCAGAATTAGTGAGTGTCATCTTCTGCCGTATGAATGTCAAACAAATCAAATATGTGTAAAACTAGAACCTTGTAGTAAATATTACACTGAAAATCGCAATCTACTCTCCACTGTTTAAATCTAAGTAATTAACTTTATTGTAATATTAAATGTTATTCTTTTTAAATAGTGATATAATAAATAAAACTTTTACATCGTTATTTCGTAAACTTAAATTTTATAAAACTGTGATAATTCTATATTACTGGATCAGAAATATTTTTGCAATTAGAAATGTTCTGCATTTAAAATAATATCAAAAAATTAGCTTGGGAAAGGAAATAACATTAAAATTGCAATAATTTTAAGTAATTCTAAAATAACTACTTTTTTGTATAAATGGAATCAGTATTAACGTAGTAGATGGAATTAGTCACTTTGTTCTTCGTTATAAAAGAACAAAATACTTGTCAGTTAGGAGAAAAAGGACCTCAAACTAGATCGTCCAAACTGAAATAAGCACTTGTCTTAATATAATATTGCATGTATTCAAGAATGTGACTTAAATATAGCGGCAAGAACAATCGTAGGTCCAATTCACTGATGAAAAGATATGCAAATAAACTGCAGATAAACAGGGTACTGGATCGCATTTTGTGGACAAGCAAGAAAATTACTAATTGATGTTGGAGTCGAGCGAGGACATGATAGTAGTTATTAGATTAAGAAAGGGAAGCCGGAATGGGAACCTGTTAAGTCAGATGGACTCGGTTCTAATAGGCAACAGTGGAAGTTCCGAATGGGCCTGCACTACCACACACTCTCAACTGTTTTTTAAAAAATATAATCTAATGGAACACGCTGCGCCCGTGGGAACCAAAACTAATTTCTTAAATCAGAACAGAGAAAAAAAAAATAAAAATTTTCTCTCTGCCTCATGTGGACTGGTCATCCGCACACTGACTTCTCCATATTTATATATCACGCTAGTGACCTCTAACTCTAGCTTCCATAATTTCTTGCCTCTAACCTGTTGCATGTTAAGATGAAGCATCTGAGAAACAACAATAACCAATCGTCTTCTTTTCAAGATATTTAAAAAATGACAAAGGTTACTTGCTTTACTTTTTAAGACTTGTTGCTTAAACATCATAGAAAGTAAAATTCCGAATTAATGGATTTCAAAATGGTTCTCAACTGGTTTATGTGTTGTATAACAATAACTAATGAGAAACAAAAATGTAATGAAATATTAATTAAGAATTATGAAAATTTTTAACAGAAAAAACTATAGGATAAGAGAATTTACTTTCATGTCAGCATTATTGAGCAAATTTTAAAATATACTCACATATCAATCAAAAACTATAGTTTGAAGCTTATGATTGTTTTACAATTGGAAGTTTTAAATCAACATTTTTATACTTATTTATGCATAGAAAAACAATAACTAAAGGAGAAAAAAAGTTTATTTTTCAGTGAATTGAACATATTGAAATTAGATATTGTTGTGATTATGATAAATTGAAATTTTAAAAAGGTAAAAAAAAACATCACTTTCGAATGAAAATGTATTTTTCAGTATTTCTTTGAATGAGTTCCTACAAAGAAAGTTGCATGAAATGCAAACAAAAGCGATCCCTACAGCAGATGACAAGTTCTTAACCCTTACATGTTTTGGCTATCAGATTTTCAACCCCAAAAAGTTTTCCGAATTAGTGAAAAAGAACATTTTTTCCGAATTTTCTGATAATATGCACGCACTTACATGGTTCATGATAATGTAATACTAATGATATGATAATAAATGAAAATGATTAATCATAGCTGCCTCAAGACCTACCTTTTTTTGGTTGAGTGACGAGGCAGTGGAGCGTACTCATGAGCTATATTGAACAGGAGGTAACTTGAGTCAGCCAAGCGTCACAGTCCGAACAGCTCAAGACAACAGCCGCATTCTGTATTCCTCCACGTCAACCCATATGTGGTCCCCACATCTGATTGATCGGCTTAGAAAGATAAGAGTATTATAAGAGTACTATTTTACTATAAGCTTTTCATGAAGGCAGGTGTAAAACCATAAAGAGCCAGTGGCTTTCTAAGTAATTATATGCTAAACAACACTCACAGTTTTGCTATGCTTACAGAGATATTCTAACCTAAAACCGTATAATTTCAAATATAAGTCAGTTATATTTAATAACAATTCAGTTACAGGGTTGTGACTGAGTATTTTATTTTCTTTAGATTCCCTGCTCAATGGGTCTGACAAACGGCTCACACATGTTTATTTAGGTCACAATAACTCAAGATTGTATATTTTAATAGTACAATGTAAAACAATATAGGCTTTCCACTCGTTACCTTTTAGGTGAATTCCTAAATCCAGAATTATAATTGTTTATGCACGTTCCGATCCGGGATTAGGTAACCCCTGGTCTAACTGAGAGCGACCTGGGCGGGTTACAGATTTCCAAGTCCTAGAAATTTTGTTGAATCATAGAAATTTTTTCTAATTTTAAGGATCCTACTGAAAACAATTAGTCATAGGTTATGGACTTGCGTTCTAACATAACTTGAGATGAACATAAAAAGGTACAAATATAATATGTTAATCCATAATTATCAGAGTACAATGATTATATTAGAATCCTCATAAAAGTTATTAATTCTTAAATAAATACATTTTTATTCAAGTTTGAATCAAATTTTCTATATTATTAAGCTATGTTATTAAGCATGCAAATATAACGAGGAATTTAAATAATGAGTAAAGTAATTATCCAACTAATAAATGCCGAATTTCAAGCAATTTTTTGTTATGTCAGTAGTTTGCTATTACTTTATTTTCTAGTTCGAAAGAAGTTTACTGTTCAACCTCGCCATACCATAATAGTATGGTATATTTTTTGTTCATAATAGTTTTAACGTATAACTGTATTGAAATTTTTTTGCAAGTTAAATTATATAGAAACAAACTATTTTTGTTCAATAAATAAATTACAAAATTAATATTGCTAATCATTTTGATTTTTCTATACATACCTACATTTATAAATTGTACTATTAATATTACAATGTGATTTTCCAATTCCGAAGTTTTTGAAGATTTCATTTGCAAAAATAACTATTTATCTATTTAACAATTTATATGTTTGCGTATCTTCTTTATTTTTGTTATATCAATGGTAAATAGTTTTATCACATCCAGGCAATCATGTGGAATCGTGTTCCGGTGGTTTAGTAGTTGACTACTACAAAAGGAAATTAGTACGCGTTCTAGAGACGCAATTTGGATCAGAGAAGAGATAAAATATGAAAATGTACGCTGTAGTGGTGGGTGAGGGCACGAAGGCCAACTCGAGTACGGTCTCGGGCATTTAATAACCACTGGCTTCAGGCTTCGAATCGATTGGTCTCGCCTGACGCAGGCCACCCTTCGACCTTCTCTTCTTCACACCAGCCTTGCTTTTCTCTTCCTTTCGTAATGACTACATCTAAACACTTCTCCACCACCACACAAAACCACCAGTCTTCCTCTTTCTATATAAACCACCATCAACAAGATTAGACTCATCACTAAAAATATTTTTCTCTTCAAGAATAATAATTTAAACATTTCTTACCGATTATACAGAAAACAAAAAAAAATCCGTTTTGTGAGCCTTCATTTGATACATATCGGAATGAAGGAAGAATATTTAAAACGTTGTTATTACCGTAAAAAAGTAGCACAGAGGTTGTTTACAGCATTATGGGAGCATAAATCATATTGCCTGGCAAACATCTATATTAAATAGGATATTCATGCATACACGTGTAGTTGGTGATGGGATAAGGTAAACAGACTCCAGACAAATATTGATAGAAAGTGTTTTGAATACTTGGTACACTATGACAATACTAACTCTTATATTTATGATGAACATAAAGCCGGGTGGGGAAAAATATCAAGGAGATAAACTTGTTTATGTTACGCATATAAAGCAATATTATTTAATAAAAAATTGTCAGTCCACTAATTATATTGATTAAGCAATTTCGTGAACACATGTTATGATATGCTATGTATAATTGGTATTTTATTACAGCAATGCTTTTGATGCTTCTTACAAAAATGTGCAATGATTATAACTATATCGTTCTGTATATTCTAATATTAGAGTGCTTGATTTCTTCTATGAATAACGAATATTATTGGTACTATCAGGATATCGTTATAATGATTTGACTTGCTGTCGATCTCCCTAATAAGGTCGCCTTGGCTAAGCTCAGAGGCCTAACAAGTTCTTCCTTCCAACAAAACTTGCTATGGTATGGCCAGGTTGAACAGTAGACTTCTTTTGAACTAGAAAATAAAGTAATAGCAAACTACTGACATAAGAAAACTAATTTAAGCTCATATATAAAGCCCAATTACATGTTACTTCATCTTGGTATTTTGCTTATCTGTCAGTTATCATTCAATGGATGAAACTATGTCTATCTGCGCTTTGCGGAACTAATCAGAAACTTTTCTGGTGTTTTACAGGCCTACGATTTAATGATACTAGAATTACTCGTCCGATGGATTGTCTTTTCTTTGGTTACGTATTTATACTTTCCTTTCATTGATTAACATATATCTTTTCACAGATGATTACTTATTATTATTATTATTATTATTAATATTTACTTTATACTTTTATGTGAATCAGCAGTTCAGAAATATTTATAACTAGTTAAATACAACTTATTCAAAATAAAATGATGACCATTTTTTCCTCTTATGAAGGAATAGTGTATGCACTAAATTCGATAAAAAAAATACACACTCACAATTATAAGTATATATATATATATATATATATATCTTTCAACCGTAACAAGCGGTCTTCATCAGAGTCAAAAACCCAACTGACGAAGACCGCTTGTTACGGTTGAAAGATCTTAGTCTTGTTTTCCCATTTCTTATTGTGGTTTGATCATTGATTGTTATTTCTCGTGTTTATGTGAAATAACAATGAAAGTTTTTTTTTACTTTTTCTTACTGTACTCCTTTGCTTCCCCAAACATCCCTTTCTGGACATTAGTCCTTTCCTGCGCTTAAACCCTTTTAAAATACCACTGTTCCCTCCCACTCTTCTCAACTCCTCACCAGATGTTTTCTGCATCTAGTGTTCAGTTGGGTTTTTGACTCTGACGAAGACCGCTTGTTACGGTTGAAAGATCTTAGTCTTGTTTTCCTAATTCTTATTGTGGTTTGATCATTGATATATATATATATATATATATATATATATATATATATATATATATATATATAAATTTCACAATAAACACGTGAGAAAACAATCAACGTCCAAACCACAATAAGAAATTAGAAAAGAAACGAAGTTCTTTCAGCCGTAACAAGCTTCAATATTGGTATTATTCAATTGAGATTTGACTCTGACAAAGACCGCTTGTTACGCTTGAAAGATCTTAGTCGTTTTTCTCATCTCTATTGTGGTTTGAACGTTGATATATATATATATATATATATATATATATATATATATATATATATAAACTAGAATTTAAAAAGAACACATAGAAAGGAAACCACTGAACTCACTACTATATTTCGATGTCCTCGTCTTCAGGAAAAGAAGTGAATCGCTCGAAAGGCTGATAACGACTGACTTGGCGTTCGAACTGAAGCACTCAAACAGTGTAGCCAACTTTCGGAGGAAAGGTAGACAGGGAAGATAAAGAGATAAAACCCAAATAAAAATTAAAAAATGAAAACATTTAACTAAAAAAATTAAAAGCTGATAACAACTTAAAAAAAAAAAAAAAAAAATTCAACGATTGAGGTTAAGCCCAGGAGCCGATCTACCGCCCAGAAGACTAATAAGTGCTTCTTCTGAAGCTCTCAGAGTAACTTTCGAATTATATATATATATAATACATTAAATAAAAGGATTCCACAAACTAAATTCACAAAAAGAAACAAAATTAAAAACACTACTATATTTTGATTGCCTCCCCATCAGGTAGAAAGATGCAGCCTTTCTAAAAACAACAAAGGGCTTCGAAGTCCTCAACGACTTATCTCCTCTGAAAACAATCTATCACTTGTCGTCGGAGTGCCTCACGTATTTCTACCTTATGACGAGACAGTATAAATATGGTAGTGAGTTTTTTTGTATGTGTATTTTTCCTGTGAATTCGGTTTAATATATATATATATATATATATATATATATATACTTTGAAAACAAGCAGAAACGCTTACTGAGGAAAGGAAGTAGCACGACGAGAAGACGAAAGGCTACTCACGCATATATGTAAACATTCCGTTGATGAACCGGCTGTCTATTATTATTATTATTTAAGGCTGACTATAGCACTGAGTATTAAAAACTATTGTACTTCCCCCCTTCTGTACTAAAGTACCCCAGCAGTCAGCTTCAACGCATCCAAGAAGTTCAGCACTTTTGCTGGGTCCAGTGATAAAACTTTTTCTATGGTTTTGTTGAATGTCTCGAAGCACCTACCTCTGTTCAACAAAGTTTCCTGACACTCAGTCAGCAAGTGCAACGGTGTTTCGTCCTCTTTTTTGCAGAATCTGTACAAACCATCATTGATAATGCCCATTCAAGCTTCCTACATTTCGGGAGAAAGCGACTTCCTTTCTCTTTCTTTGGGACAGTCTTCTTCGGGTCCTTAGGTCCACTTATGGGACGTTAGCTCCCAGTAGTTAGCGCTTTTGGACCTTCTACTCTTCCGGTGAATAGTCTCTGGACTTCCTTCTCCTTAGCATCATACAAGGGAAAATCCCTGTATCTCTATCGGTGGTATTTTGTCCGCTCCGGCAGAGCACCGCATACCGAAGTAAGTCTATTTACTGAAGGGGGTCACCTAGTGCCCTTGAGGCTTAGTTCGTAATACAGTGACTCCTGTATCATCCATCCTTTGGTATTGATCGCATAACACCTTGGATTGGGGTTGGGATAAGAGGAGAGGATTTGGAAAGTTGGAAGGATGTGAAACGATGGTGGTCAGGCCCAGCCCCTTCTCCTTCTTTTTCGTTTGTCCCTGCATATAGCAGGTTACCCTGTAAACCTCCCGAAGGCTGAAAGTCGGAGTTGAGTGCTAGAGACAATTAGAGGCGCATGATCATTCCATTATTACCCGAACTGACTATAGAATAGAACTAAAATAAATCAATCTTCCCAGTTCAGATCAAATTTCCAATGCTGACATTTCTAATGTTCTAAATTCTTTTTTGTAGGCTCACAAATTGGAGCAAAATAAGAAATTAAAAATATATAGGATGTCTACTCTACAGTTAGAAGTTCGGAAATGGGATAGACGTGGTGGTTCAGATGCTGAATTTTATTTAATAGGGAAATACTCCGATCTATATATTTTGACTATACATTGTTTTCTTGTCTCAACCGCATATATTCAACACTATTTTTCTTTATAGAGCTTTGCTTCATCCTCAAAAATTAGGCTTAAAGGTGTTTTCCTGTTTGACGCTGAACCGATTCTTGATAAAGAAAATTAGTATTTTTACTATATATAGTAACAATATAAAGATTTTTTTTATTATGGCCATAGAGATCAAGATTTCAGAATAGTTATACCATTATTATTATTATTTATAATAATATCTCCACTATTGAGCGTGATATTTACTATGATTAGAAAGAGGAAGAAACACTAAGTGTCCACGCAAAAGATTTTATCAAATGTTGACGCATTTTTATTTTATATGTTCGTTTATATTTTGGTTGTTTTTCTGTATTCAGTTTCAAATTGTATTGATATTTTATATTATATATGTAACCAGACGATTAACACTGTGTTCGAAACACGTCTCGTTTGATAAAATCTTTTGAGTGGAGATATAGTGTTTCTAATCATTTCCCCTTCTAATCATCGACTTTAATTTTCAAATATGAATCAATGCATTATTCAACAATACATAAAAGTCTGTAATAAAAGTTTGAAGAAAATTGATTCCGTTGTACACCTTTTGTATAAAGGTAGATGAATACAGAATATTTAAAGATTTTTTTGTAAGCCGTATGATTAAAAGCTCTGATAATTGAAACATATGGTTTTCCTAAAAATAATTTTAGTCAAGTATAATACAAATAGTTAATCATGAAGTAATAATTTTATTAAGTTTACAAGTAGTCTCAGTTATTTCTGATGCCAGACAAATCCGACTGGAATCCTAAAATATTTCTTTCCAGTTATCGCATATTTAAATAATTTAATGGAAACATCTGAAATAAATATCTAATCAAATTAATTAAAATCTTAAAATGGCGTTATAAATGGACTATTTTTTTAAAAGGAGATTACAGTTTATTTTTATGTTTTGATAATGCGTACTGCTTAGGTTTAGTTATTACTAAAATATTAGATAACCCAAGAAAAGTATTACATAAAAAAAAACTTATTTTACCTTCCAGATCTTCTTCAGGTAACATCGATATACTAATACAATAAAAGTAAAAGTAATAACAATAGTGTAACTAATTGTTTTAAAAATAATTGCTAACATAAAAAGTGAAATGAAGAACTCCAAAATATATTAATTATTTTTATACTATTAAATTATTCTGTTTTAGTAATTAGTACTGTGGGCGTAACAGAGAAAGAACACTTTCTTCATAATGGATAATTCCATGTGAAGAATGTTTCTTTTATTACCTAAAATGGGTATGTAAATACCATATAGTAACTGTATGCGCAACTATATAATTATTGAAATATTTTTTATTTTGTTATTTTTAATGATTTAATTAATATATTAAATCAATCAATCAATATATTAAATAATAATAATAAATCTGGTAATAATATTACACGAATATAAATTTTATAACATTGTGCTAATAGAAAAGGAGAGAATAAACAAGTTAATGCAAAAACTAATGTGAAAGCTAATAAAGAATCACTAATGCATTCTAGCCATATATACTTATCACATTTTCATATATTTTGTATGATTTCTAGCATAGAATATTTACATGTTTCTTTAATGTGATATTTATGAGCCATTTACGATTAATTTGTTCCAGTTTACATATAGTGTATATAAAGTGCTTCATTAAGCATTGCATTAAAACCATAACTCTTTTAGTATATAATCTAGATTTTTTTTTTATATACTTATCTCATGTAGATCTGTATTTAAAAATAATAGAATATAATACTGATACTATAAAAATTTACGTTTCCTCACATTTCGAACAGTTTTGAAACTTGTTCATTGCGAAGAAAAACCTGCTAGTTTCTCTTCGTTTAAGGTTATAGAAAGACAATAATCAACTTTCTCTTGATTCATGTATTGACTTCCTATTTTTTATTAAAAGTACTTTATACAATAAGTATCTAATTTTATTTCCATAACTTATATTTTTTATTGTATAATTAAATATAAGTTTTATTGTTTATTAAATATTTTTTAACTTCACTTCCATCATCAGTTTCCTTGTCTTTTCCTACATGCATTGAATCTGCCCCTTAACTAAAAAAAAAATTTCTATTGGTTAGTTTATCTGTTCTATAACTATGGTGAAATATTTTCATGTTTTACTATTTCTAGTGCTTCTGTTATATTCACTCTCAGTTCCTTCTGTCCTTGATGCAGTAACCCCACTGTCTTCTATGTCATCCGGTCGATGTCCATATGTCATTCAGGAGTTTGCAAAATCGACGAGCTTTGTTTCATATCTACCAGCGAAGGTCGATTATTGTGTTTTTAAAATTCCAAAAATTTGAAGTATTCTCTTGACGATGAACGAGTTCCGAAACAACTCGTGGTTTGAGGAAAACGTGCCAGTAAGATGATAGATATTTGTAATAATATTACAAAAAAAAACTATTTGATGCTAACAATAATCTCTTATTGTAATAATGTATTTGACATAAATTTCAATTTTTTTTTTATATTTTGAGACTTAGCTAATGTATTTAGAAAAATGACTTTTCCACAAATAGATTGTAACAATTCCTGACAAATTTGGTACACACATACTTTTCAGCAGGGAAATCGAAAGGTTTATTTCCTAAGAAATTTCTATATATTAAAAATATATATACGTTCAATTCAACTTCACCGTGTTTTATATTTCAATAATCACCCAGAAGATTGGCATATGACTTACAAAAAAGTATTTTCTACAGAGAATTTAAGGTAAAGTTTTGTTTTAATTTATATTAAAAAAAAAATTTCAATGCCTCAATTATTATCAATCAATAAATACAAATAAGCTTAAAAAAAGTATTTTTTTAGTAATATTTTTTCCAAATTTACTATTAAATACAAACATATTTATTTCTAAATATAGTTTAGAGATATTGAAATTAGTATTTTCGTGATGATATTTAAAAACAAATATTTTATAGCATTTGTTTAATTTGTTTTAATTAGTTAAAACATACTTCTTCTACCAGTTACTTCTTTTATTATTATTATTATTTTTTTTGAAAGCCCTGATTACGTAAGTTGGTTAGTCTACACTTAAACATAGTGTTAATTAAAAACATTAAGGAAGCTTTAATCGGACGAAGCAGATTTCCCTCTTTCCTGGCTTCATTACAAAAGCTGACTTAGAGTTAGTGGAAATGTTTGAAAATATACATGAGGTTTATCATGATGTGATCAAATTTCGGAGTAAGAAAAAAAACATTTGAGGAAAGACAGTGTATATAACATGGCAATGTATTTATTTCTACTGATCTAATAATTAGAAGCAGATATGAAACCAATACCTAAAAGAAATAACTTCTAATGATAAATAAAAGTGAAACAAAAATGTTCTATAATTAATTTTTAGTAAATTAGGCAATTATTTTGAAATCTTATTGGCAATTGCTTTTGATATCTTTTTAGTAAAACCCAGGTTTAGGAGTAAAATGTTATTCTTAAATAAAGATAAATATAAATTTGTTACAAAAATATTATTTCATTTTTTGATATATTGAATTAGATAATAATATTACTTTTCAAGTGTTATGGCGTGCAAGTTACTGAATATAATGGAATTCTTTTAGGGTATTAATCAACAGAAAAAGTCGTTTTTGTACCAACTACATTACTTATATATTTATATTTTTTTTTGATTCAATAAAAAAGTGGTTGTTGCTTTTGATGTATAGGTTTAAACATAAAAATGTTCTCCTAAATTTTAAGCGTATTTTTCATTTTAACGAAATACACTGATTCCAAAAAACAAACACCTTAAAAAATAAAATTTAGAAATATTAATACGATCTATTGCCAAATAACAGATTATTTGATTATTGTTAAAGTATTTCGTTGTTATTTTAAACAGTTTTCTTGTCAGAATGGTTTTTTACTTAGTAATAAGTTTAAATACTTTTTTTTTTATCTCAATAGAGTCTTACAAATTGTGAAAACATCTTGACAAAAAGGACAGGTTTTTTTTCTCATTGAAAAAAATGAACAATTCATTTTATTTATGGAGGGAAGGGGTGCAATATTAATGAGGCGAGAGACGAGGGTGGTGGGAAGTAAATAGGTTTTATTTGAACTGCAAGCAGCAACATCGATATCTCCCCTGCTCGGCTCCTTTATTATTGACAGGCTATTCCTTGTCTCCTTGTCTCCAGTGGTCGTGGTCAGCCTTGTAATCAACTCCACATTGAATTTCGTCCCTTGTTTCCCCTGTAAATTAATGAGTAACTGTTTTTGATTTCAACTTTTATTAATTTCCTTTTCGCTAACTCTAGAAGTAAAAATAGTATAGGCATTTATTTATTTATGAAATGTTTGTTAGTTAGAAAATAATTAATAATACAATCTACCTTATTTACAAATGATTCAAATATTTGTTATTTCTCTACGTCTCAAGTCTCTACTGAAGTTATAGAGGTTTAAATTTGGTTATTCAAAATATGTAAAACAAATAAAAAAACAATCTTATCAACGTTCACACGGTATGAATGATATTGCAAATACAAATTTGGTAAATCGAGAAAAGTTGAAAGGTGTCCAACGTTTTATCCTTCTTTGTAATTCGATATGTTGTCCTTGTTTACTGTTTCTTTTTTGTTTATATATAAATGTACGTTACATTACTGAGAAAAGAACTTCGAAATAAAGTCATTAGGAATGAACTGGTCTTTTAGGTGGCTGGCTGATAACTGATATACAAATTACTATAAAATAATAATACGGAAATACGGAAAATATGGATTATAGTTAATATTGTGCTCTATACTGTATACTTTGTTTATGAAAACGTTTAAGGTCTATTCGATCATATTGACACTGAACTCGGAACTTCTTCACATATAAATAGGGGAGATCTCTCTCACTCTCAGTTGTGTTTTTGACTCTGACGAAGACCGCTTGTTACGGTTGAAAGATCTTAGTCTTGTTTTACTATTTCTTATTGTGGTTTGATCATTTAGTGTTATGGTATTTCACGTGTTTATGTGAAATCTTTTGATATATGTATATATATATCTTCACTTAAAAAATGGAAAGACGACCCTAACTGGACGCAATTCAAGTTCGCAAACAGAGAAGAGTTACACACAGAGTAAGTAAACACTTACAACCTCAAATTTTTAGTCAATCCGTCTTCAGAAAGGCTTTGTCCTAGAAAGGCTTTCTAGCCACGTCCAATTCCTGGAGTGTGGTTATCGTCCAATGTTGCGAGAAAGTAGACTGATCCCTGCTTATGTACCATTCAATCTCCCCTCCTTGTGACTACTTTCTTCCCTGGTGTACATAAACTTAAACGTATCCTCAATGATCTGTTCCCCATCCTATCCTTTTCTTCTTCTACATTTGCTATCTTGCCCAGTCAACCCCACTTTTCCTATAGACGTCTCCCTAACCTTGGCAACGTCTTGTCTCACAGAGACTTGACAGGATGGTCAAGGCAGGTAGTACGACTGGGATTAGGTGATCGAAGAGGCAGGAAGGGAACATTACTAAAATTTAGGAAATGTGGTTGGAACGGGAGACTAATGCCTGCTTTGAAGTAGTAACTTTGGTAAAGATTAGAGAGTTTTTCAAGTGATCAATGACGGTGGGTTTTTTGATAATGATCAGCTGCTGAAATCCGATCGTGATTTCTTTTAAATGTCTGTGAGAAATGGCAAGTAATATTTAAATGATAGATGTCATTTGACCAGTATAATAAGCACAGAGCTGTATATAACTATCAAGTGTCAGATATGAAAGCTGAAAGGAGGTGATAAATCGAAATTGGGAAATACAAAAATAGGCATGATAAATAATTTTAATCGTGTATTTGGCTTGAACGAAAGGGAAATAATTAAATTAAACCAATAATTAATAGGGGTGATCATTATTAACTTAAACAATCAAGAAAAATAGAAGTCAAATAAAATGAAAAATACGAACAAACTATACAAATAAAAATACAAAATAAAAACACTAAAGGATAAATAAATATAAACGATTTATATTTTTATTTTTTAATACCCCAGCAACAGTTTTCAAGTTCTTTCTAATACTTCCTGCACAAGCACGAACTGCGTCTTGAAATGCGTCCAGTTCGGAGCGGTGCGTCCAGTGTTGGTCTCTCCTCCAACATGCTTAGCATCAGCTTGAGTGGACACCGAGATTCCGTCGAGCAGCTCAGTAACTTATCTATTGCAATCCTTGCCAATAATCATTGCCTTCCATTCAATGACTGCTTTAAAGTACAAATACTTAAAGAAATAGCCACTGATGAGAAAAGATTAACTCTGAGAGCTCCCGAAAGGGCTAACATTTGGTTACTCAATGCCCGCTCCTCACCTGAATTAAACTAGATTAAAACTAAAACGTCAGATTTTTAATATTATTATTTTTTTTAATTTACTTTTGTATTTTTTAACTTTTAATTTTACCTTTATTATTTATTATCTTTTATTTTCTATTTTAAGACAGTCACTCTGCTTTTATTTTATCCTCACTTTCTTCATGTCCTCTTATTTATCTTTATTCTTCTCTTTGCTATTTCTGATTTGGACTCGTGCGCGATAACAGTGAAACGGCGTTGATAACGGTAGATCAGCCTGCAGCGTTACGACTGCCTTTGAACTACTTATTCGACTTTGCAACGTTCATCTGGCAGTATTGTAGCTCTTCTTCTTCTAGTTTCTTCCTGACGACAAACTGCGGTCCGAAATATTGAATCTAGTAAGTGTTTCGTTTTTTTTTGTGCTGCTCTTTTTTATCAGTTACTTATTTGTCCGGTTTGGACTGTTTCTATATTACGTTATATATAATATATATATATATATATATATATATATATATATATAGGTCATCTATTGGTGATGATAGACATTAGTGATGACTTACAATTAAATTAAAAAAAATATGAATATATTTTAATAATATTTCAAGTAAAGTAAATCTATGTATTCACTTAATGAGATAACATTTTTGATGTTTATGTTTTTAAGAGTGGATATTACGACACTGACAAATTTCCTTGCCGTGGTCAGTGTGATTGCCACGTTAAAGGGTATACTCATTCAGTTATCAGTTAATTGTGAGGAAGCATTGGGTGTATGTCTTATAATCACAAGTAATCCACTTTTCGGTCAATGTCTTACATCTTTGGATTGTAGGTAACCATGGGGCCTGCGAGTGCGGCCTACCCGTACTCGATTTATGATCTGAGTCTCTCTTCAAATCTGCTCTCCATTCTGACCGCAGTCCCCATTGTTAAGATGATTCCCGCACTAAGTCTATATTTCACTGAAAATCTCATTCTTGCCACATTAACTGAAACGTTATCAGGACAGATGTTTCTAAAATCCCTTTTCTGCTCAGTCTGCAATATCATTCTGATCAATACCTAGGTAAACTGTACCTGCTTCTTTGTGTTGTATAGAGATTTGAGGCATGACAAAATTTTTATAATGGGAAGGATTATAAAATTTTTTGTTTGAGAAAACTCAGGTATAGATTTTCCCCACAAACACTGTAACTAATATTATGGTTTTAATTTTGTTTCAGGTGTGGTTCCAAAACAAGAGAAGTAAGGAAAGACGCCTCAAGCAACTAACATCAATGGGCAGGGGTCCATTCTTCAGTGGTTCGAGAAAGATGAGAGGTTTTCCCATGAACCTTAGTCCTGGTGCCATGGATGAACCACCTCCTGGTTTTCCTTATTTTTCCACCGATGGAAAGTTTGAATTTGGAGCTTATCCTCCAGGATTTCACCATGACTTCTTTCCAGGACCCCAACCCCATCCACCTCCCCAGAACCCCTTCAACCCTCAAGGTAAGTCTTCTGGCAAATATCTTTTAATATTTGAAAATCATTAAATTTTAGTAGCTCTGTTTAAAAAACATTACAATAGTATTTATGTCTATAAAATATCACTAATCTTTTTGTATGTTACCTGGACATTTTACCAATGCTGTTTGACAATTATCAAAGATTGTTCCACAGTCCCCCTTCACTTACAAATACCCATGGACTTATTCCTCAGTAATATTAAACGAGAAATTTTTGAGTTTAAAGAGAGTTGTAATTACATGTTTAGACTTAAACATGTGCTAATTCTTTTGACGGTCTTTTATTCCTTCAATCTGTTCACATTTTAATATTCATCTGTCAATAATCACAAGTACACTTTACGGAAAAAGTTTATTTTAAAATATCAACAATCTCAAGTGTTTTTAAAATTATGTAGGGGTTCTCCCGAGATTTCTTCAGTATATTTATTGATTAGATGTACAACTTTATAAACTATTATTAACACTAAATGTAAAATACAAATATTGTTTTTCATTTTGCTTTAAAAGAATGAGCTAAGAATGTCATTTTCTTAGTGCACATTAATTAAAAACAGCTTTTATAATTCATTCAATAATATTTTAAACCATACGTTTTAAACAGTTATTAAAGTTTTCATGTTACATCATTTCTATGGTTATACTGCACTTTTTTTTTTAATAAAAGTTCCCTGTGCCAATGGCATATTTTCCATTGCTTTTTGATACACAACTAGTATTATTATGATCCTTCCAGTAGTAACTCGCTAGTGCAATTAATGATATAATGTTACTCTAATTATCGTAATATTCATAATGATATAATAACCATAATATCATTTCATGGGCCTAGCTATCAAAAATACTTTGTCAATGACTATCACTTCATAATTGAAAAAAGTATCAAGTTGTAACTATTTTTTAAATAATATTTTTGATATTATTTTTTTAATTATGTTTATTAATATTACTTTAAATATTTAAAAAAAATTATTAAATACCCACTTTATACTTTTTCTTATACGTCTAAGAAATAAAAAAAGGCTAAATAGTATTGTAAGAGAGATAGTCAAACTACTTTTACTTAAGAATATAAATAACAAATCCTTATTGATGTATAAAGGGTTGCACAATGTAACAATGAATAAACAGTATGCAGAAGTAGAAAAATGTGTGTAATTGCTAATAGAAAAGAGATACCAAATCACTGGAAAAAGGCCTTGTCAAATACAGTGTCGGAGTAACCAGCTGATAAATTCTACAGAAAGGGGCCATACTTTAGTCCATTTTGTTTGTTTTAACTTACTATCTTCCGGTAAATCTAACTCTTGCTACTGTCGTGATATAACGATCAAGATGCATATAACTCGAGTATCTTCGGTTCGTTCTCCAACTATTGCCACAAGCCTCTGTTAAACCGCTTGAAAGACATCATTGACTCTCTCTTGTCTTCTAATCTTCTTCTATGAACAATCATTTGAGATGTCACTACAGTAAGTATCACTTCCTGTTATATGCTCTGCGTCAACTTCTCTATAATTGAACTAAACTCACAGGAAGAAAACACACTCAAGAGATCACAAAAATTTATTAGTATATTTCGACTGCGTCATCTTATCTGGTAGAAAGATGTGAGTCGCTCTGTAGTGTATGTTGGCTATACTGACTGAATGGCTTTCAATGCAACTCACATCTTTCTACCTCATGACGACGCAGTCAAAATATAGCGGTGAGCATTTGTAACTTTTGTATGTGTTTTTTTCTGTGAATATAGAAGTCAGTTTATTTAGTCCGTGAATCTGTTTTATATCATTGCTATATATATCTATACATATTATATTTATTATAATATTTATATTATATGAATCATTCCGACGTTCATTCTATTGTATTATATATAAATAAGAATATAAGTATGTTAAGGATCAGAATATTTAAAAAATAATAAAGAAAATCAATTGAATTAGAAATAAGCAGTTAATTAAGTCAAACAATTATTAATGAAGGGCTGCTGTCAAAATTTGCAAATAAATACACACAAAAGGTAGAGTTGTATAAAAAGTACTGCCAATATAAAAGGAGATAAAAGCTCAAAATACCTTGGCATTTCTTTGAGAAATACTTTATTTCTTAGAGAGAGTCTGATGGTACATATAATTCTCTACTATTACCAGGAGAAGAACAATAACTCAAGAAATTTATTATAAACTGACAAAGCCACTATCGCATTTTATGATATTACTATAGACATCTTATCTGGCTTTGTTCTAGAACAGTCTTATAGTAAATGTGTGACACTACCAAGCATCTATACACATGCGGATGTTACGGTTGAAAGATCTTAGTCTTTTTTTCCTATTTCATATTGTGGTTTGATCATTAAACACATACACACATACACACACACACACACACACACACACACACACACACACACACACACACACACACACACACACCAACCACAAAACATATATATATATATATATATATATATATATAATATTTATCAAGGTTATTGAGTTAATTTGAATTTATCACTTTATTAAAAATGATCAACAAAGTATTAAATATTATTATAATTTACAACAAAGATTATTATTTATTGTTTATTGTGAGGTTGAAGATTAGAATTAAAGATAATTAAAGATTAAATAATACATTACAAATTAATCCAATAATTGCAACATAAATTAAACAAATTTAAGAAAAACCCAAAACGAAATGATTAGAAAACGATTACTAAGATCTAAGAAAGAGGCATTATGAATAAGTAATGGAAACGGAATTGAATTTTGGACTCCTAGGACTCTCCTGTTAAACTAAAATTGAATCATTATTACTTTTTGGCAATATGCAATTGCCCAGTGGTCTGTGAAATAATCTTAGTTATGTTTATTCCGAGAATTTCTTTAAATTTCAGCATAATAGAACTCCCTATCTCGGTAAGATATGATTATTCTTTAGTAGTAAAAGATACTAGAAAATCTAAGGAGACTGGCTCTTGAAAAGTGTACAAATAATAAAAGTGATTAACTTTTGTTTGTCAGTAACATGAAACTGCATTTTTAACAGTTTTAAACAATATAAGATGATTATTAAATTTATGTTTCGTGTCACTAAACGGCAATTTATCAATACAGAGTTCAACTATTTACATGAACTACAATCAAATGAAAGCTGATATTTTCTTGACTATAAATAGAATTTTTGTGAACCAATTAAGCCAATTTCTTATTATAAGTATTTTTATAATTCATTTTTCTTTTGGAATTATAGAACCTTGATTTTTTTAATGCAATCATATATAAAATAATTGCAAAAAGACTTACCTATTACAACTTAGAAAAACAGTTTTTAAAAAATTGTTGAGAATGGTGTAATTTTATTTGTCAAACAGTTTTTTAAGAGACTTTTTTTCTGAGTAAAATGGGTTCAGTTTAGTGGTTTCTCAATGAGGCGTCATTACTCTGTTTATTGTGGTCGTTGCTGTCAGCCGTGATGAAGTGAATCGAAAACGATGTCATGCACTGTCGATTCTCCCCACACAAGGAAATAACTTTTTCAGAAAAAAAAACGCTATATATACTTTGATAAAAATCCAAGCCTTGTTTTTTAATTAGATGATCTATGTATATTTTCAGTTGTCTTATAATATTTACCTCTAAAGTATTATTATATTGAAGATTAAATACTAATTAAGGTGCAATTAACTTTCAGAAAACAACTTTTAGCTCTTGTGTACGTCAAGATTGTCAAAACATAATTCTTCATAAAATCTGCACATCAATAGCGTTCATATTTTAAAATATTTATGGAAGTTTAATCCATAATAACGGATAATCAACAATTATCTGACTAAAGTAAATATATCTAAACAAATTGAATTTAATCTATTTCCACAATTAAGCAAAAATATAAAATAAGTTTGCTCATTTCATCCCTCTCTCTCACCCACTTTCTCTCTCTCTCTCTCTCTTGATATATATATATACTGGACGTTAGCATAGGTCACATAACAGAAAAAGATACTTTATTTCTATTTACTTTCTTATTTTAACCCTAATAGCTGTTATACTACTTCTTCTTCTGCACCTCTAGAGTCTGCTGCAGTCGGCGTAATACATTCTATATAGGTTTAGAAACCACGCAGGGCTCTTGAGAGGAAAAATAATGTGCCCGTGCAAGACCTTTTTTGGGCCCCCCTTTCCAGCATTGGTCATATATACCTGTTGGTGGTTGCCAAACAATCATACTTTTTATAATGTAGTTCAGAATGAAGAATGTTGTCTAGAAAGAATGTTGTAATCAATCTACATGTGTACATTTCAACATATCTAGTTCTAAGACATATATTCTTTGCGTGTTTAAGACCTCACTACATTAAGATAATAAAGGAGCATTGAAAAGGTGCTTATTTATCTTTTGTAACAATTTGACTACAATTTCAAAACCTGTTATTCCGGTAATAGTTGAAACTTAAATTTATTATATACATAAATATATATAACAATAATATATATATATAGATTTCACATAAATACGTGAAATAACAATCAATGATCAAACCACAATATGAAATTGGAAAACAAGACTCTTGTTTTCCCATTTCATATTGTGGTTTGATCATTGATATATATATATATATATATATATATATTGTTATAGTAAAAATTGTACATGACCTTCCGATATTAGATGAGAATTATTCCCTTAAAAATGACCAAAACCGTATCGATTGTAATATGACAAGGTTTAGAAAAAAATATACATCTTCATGATGGATAACATACCAATCACAAGGACGAGACAACAGAACCAGGTCCAAAATTTGTGGTTAACAACATTGGAAAAATGCTTAAGGCAAAAGAGTTAGCATGGACTTCTTGGATATAAAAAGAGCTTTTCATAGCACATCTTTAGCCTAAATTAGATTAGCAGGAATACATAGATGTATTATCCAGCAATTTTAGAATAGGTTAATACGTTATTAACGTAAAGAATATTTAGTTAATAGAATTTTATAGGGGCCTTTAAGGTGATTTTAAACGATCACCTGGATTGGAAACGGTCTGATTCCAAAACTGGGACCCCAGACATGTCTTGACAAAAATTAATAATGATACAGGTAAAAATTAGTTAACTCTTATAGGGATACCTGGAAAAAAGGGAATACAGGGGAATCAGGCAGTGAACCGTTCGGAATAGATTAAAACAATTAATGAATGGATGAAGAAGAAAGAAGATAACAGGTGGGTACAACAACTGTACTCACATTTATAGAATTCATTCGAACTACACTTATATTTGTAAGAAAGTTTTATGTCTTCAATGAAAGGGTTTGCAAATGAGTAACTGACCTTTTTGAAATTATAGTGACAGTTATTTCATCAACAGTACTCATCATTTCTTCGTATTGATATATGTAGATTCAAAGATATTGAAATTTCAAAGTAAAGTGTGGTGATGTGGTCTTTGATTGTTCCTCATAATATAGTCATCTTGAATGGAACTTAGATTTTTGGTTTAGTACTATTGATTCTGTATGACACGCTGGTTTTCCTTCAGATCACAGTTTTTGACATTCAATTTTCTAAACAAAATGTGATTGTCAGATTAATTTAAAAAGAGATTAACCTGTAGTTCAATGAAATATGTAGATATACCTATTTGTAAATTATAGATGAATAGTAATACACATTATTTATTCCTTATGTTTGCAGTGTTATTCTTTACAGATATTTTGTCACATTGCTTTGTGAAACATATAATAAATGAGTCCTATGACTTATGCTCCACTCGTGGATCTTGATGGGAGAAAGTTGTTGGTGACTTGGATGATGTTAAAGACAGTACTGGTATTGCAGGCGGCGGCATGGAGGGTCTCGGGGCAATGGGCGCTGATTTCCCCAGTCTCCAGGGAGACCAAGCTCCCACCTTCATGAGCTCCCAGCCTCAGCCACCCCCGGACACCATACTTCCCCACCGGGGGCCAAGCCCTGAGTTCATATCCTCCCAAGGTATTTCACTTTCACCACCTACATATAACTCTAATTTATATAAGTACAAATATATTCCTTTTAACATTATAATGGATTGTACATACGATAATTAATTATAATCTCTTATATATCTATTATGACGTTTGAAATAACTATCTAAGTTATGAAAAATAAAGTAACCTTTAATCAATACTAACAATAATACAAGTATCCTTAATGAAGCATTTCATATTTTCTAAACGTCCATAGGGATGATAACAAAAATGTTCCCTAGAGCCACACTCCAACTGACTACCATATATATAATGTATATATATATATATATATGCAACAATGTAAAACCCCAGTCTATATAATTTTTCATATAGGGCTAACAATTTTCAGTAAAATTCAGTAAAATCAGTAAAATTCCAAGCTAGACTTAATTATTTTAGAAATTCTAGAAATATAGTCGTGAGATTCTGTTTCACTTCTGTCAGTTCTTTTTCAAAATGTTTATATATATATATATATATATATAATATATATATATATATATATAATATATATATATATATATATATATATTATTATATATATATATATATGTAGTAAAGTTAGTAGTACTCCCAGTTTACGTGCTCGAACTTTCGGATTATATTTCTGTCCTCTGGCTGGAGTTAAAATAAAATCTATTGAAGATATATAAAAGTAGTTGAATCTGCAACATATATCATACTCATCTACGTTGTACTACGATGTAGACACTACGATGTCTGTTGGCCATGTGTTATTTCAACTCCAGCCAGCAGACAGAAGTATTGACCAAATGATCGATGCTACAAGCGATAACGTTGTGAGTGCAAAAGCTGCTGCTAACTTTAATAATACGAGTATATGTTTGCGGGAAGACCTGTTGCAGACATATACCAATATTCATATAGAACATACTATATATGTATATACACTAAAAATAAACTGTGACACATAGACAGAAACATACCAAAGACTCACTTTTCAATATTTAGACCGCCATTACGGTCGAAATATTGAAAAGTGAGTACTTGTTATGTTTCTGTCTATGTATCATAGTTTATTTTAAGTGTAATCTGTCCTGCCAGACCGTTTTTCCGTTTATCGTGGTATATACGAGTATATATATATATATATATATATATATATATATATATATATATATATATATATATATATCAGTGGCGATTTCTCAGGGAATGCAACACATGCATTGCATGCATAGAATTCATCTTTAAAGAAACCAAAATGTTCGAGACTCGAAATATTTAAAGGAACCCCCTTTTTTTTTCCACTACACGCTAAGGAACCATTTTCTATGATTGCGCTAAGCTTCCCAATGCAGGGGTTTACTCTTATCATTTCTGGTTAATGAAAATGGTCTTAATTGCCAAGAGAAACAAGAACGAAGTGTACATACACTGCAACTCAGGCTTGCTGAGCTCCTCAAATACATACTGGAAAGTGATTTGCACACAGGTCTTCCGGAAATTTATAAACTCATGAATTTGGTTATGACTATTCCCATAACAACAGCAAGTGTTGAAAGATCGTTTTCTGCCCTCAAAAGAATTAAAAGTTATTTACGAAGCTCCCAAAGTGAAGAGCGATTGTCTAATTTATCCCTCATTTCAATTGAAAGACATTTACTTAAAGATCTCATGGCAGATAGAGAGAAGTTTTATGGTTTTGTTATTGAAGAATTTTGCAAGAAGTTTTTATTCAAATGATGTATTGTGTATCTCTTTCTTTAATAAAAACATTTTTTGTCTTTTTTTATTGTATTGGTTAATAAAAGTTAATGTTAAAAGTATTTCCAAATAAAACCTGATTCAAATCCCCATAAAATGTTTTTAATACATCATTATCCTTTTGTGCAATATTAAAAGACTGAACATGAGAATTAGAAGGGTATTTCTCTGTATTTCTTTTATTCTTTGAAAATTGCATGCCTAAAGAAAAAGGTCAGGAGTCGCCACTGATATATATATACTTTTTCGTTGGAAATACGATCCAAACGGACAAATATAGTTCAATATAGACAAAGAAACATAGAGAAATCAAAAGAACACACTTACAGTCTCTAATTTTCGGTTTGAACCGTCTTCAGGAGAGATAAGAGAGGGAAACGAAGCGCAAGACTAAGATCTTTCCACCGTAATAAGCAATCTTCGTTAGAGTCAAAAACCGAACTGAAACACTAGATGAAGAAAACATCCGGTGAGGGGTTGAGAAGAGTGGGAGGGAAGATGTTTTATCTGACCCAACTATAGTTGGGTTTTTGACTCTGACGAAGACCGCTTCTTACTGTTGAAAGTTCTTAGTCTTGTTTTCCCATTTCATACGTCGTGAGATTCTGTTTCATTTCTGTCAGTTCTTTTTGTCAATATGTTGGGTTTTTGACTCTGACGACGACCGCTTGTTACGGTTGAAAGATCTTAGTCTTGCTTTCCCATTTTCTTATTGTGGTTTGATCATTGATATATATATATATATATATAATATATATATATATATATATATGTAGTTAAAGTTAATAGTACTCCCAGTTTACGCGCTCGAACTTTCGGATTATATTTCTTTCCTCTGGCTGGAGTTAAAATAAAATCTAATTAATACATATATATATATATATATATAAGAAAGAACAGAAAAAGTCACTACAGAACTCACTTCGATATTTCGACATCCATCGTCATCAGGAAGAAGTACGAAGTACTGGCGTTGAGAAGCAAAACCACAACTTATATATATATATGTGTGTGTGTGTGTTAAATATCACAATAAACACATAAATGAACATATGAATATTGGTTAGAAACGTTAGAAACATGAGTATATATACACATACACACTCCAACACACATACACAAACTCTGTATATATTTGCGTACGTGTGTGTAGTAATAGTAAAATAAATATGAATAAATAATTAAAAAGATTACTGAAATCATAATTTTATATTGTTTTATTACCGTGTTAATTATTTATGTATCAGAGACTATTAGAAGGAATTTGTAATACCAAAAACAGTATGAACTCTAATAGTCAATAATAATACTAAGTAATACTCTTGTTTTCATTCAGTAAAAAATTACTACGTGTCTATGAGAGAAACAATTAAATTGAAAAACAACAAAGGAATAAGAATTTTTGATATTATTATTAAAATATCATAATTATATTTGGATAATATTGTACCAAATATGATATGCTATTATATAATTATAGTATATTTCAAAAATATGCAACGTGTATAAAAGTTATTAAAATTAAAATTAAATTAAATCGACGGTATAAAAAACGACTTCTAAGCTCTATTACAAATTTAATAGTTCTAAAACATGTTTCCCAGTAACTACTCGTAAAATATCAGACAAAGATATTGTGCTTGCTGGTGTGTTTTTGTGTGTGTGTGTGTGTGTGTGTGTGTGTGTGTGTGTAATTTTGTGTGTATGTGTGTTTGTTTTGTAGTGTTAATGTGTGTCAGTGTTGTGTGTGAGTTGTGGTGTTGTCGTGTGTGTGTTTGTGTGTGTGTGTGTGTGTGTGTGTGTGTGTGTTTACGTAAAAATATATGATCTAAATAAAATGTAGTATAAAATATATGACATAAATGATATTAGTGTTAGTACCATAGAGGTTGTTAGGAATTTATGGGAACCTGAGCCATCATACTCTGAATATATTCCTCTCCACTTATCAAATCTTATCCATATTTCACTCTTCTCTGAAGGATCTCAAGAGCGAATGCCAATCGAGACAAAAGTAGGTACTCAATATAAGATGGTTTAAGTTTTTCAAAATAAAAAAAAATTCAAATTTTATTACTTATAATACTGGCAATTAAGTATTATACTAGTGACAGCATGTTCGTTGTTTTAAGGAGTCAAATACGAGTCCACTTACGATATTACTTACAAATTGACGTTTGACTTACAAATACGAGTACGTTCCACTTACGTTACTTCATGTTGTTATCTGAAATAATTAAAGTCTCAAAATAAAAATGTATTATATAAACAAGGTTTTTCGAACAGGTTGTTGTTTTTGTTCAGGTTATTTCAACTGTTGTCTTGGATAGAAATATATACAGTATTCTGTTGTATACAGCAGTGTGTACAGCAGGCTGTCACTGTATACACTTTCTGTCCATCACATGTTGATATAACGTACGTGTTATATAGGAGTTACTTATCTAATACGTTTATATGTGGAGACTTATTTTACTAACATGGGTACATAGCAACTGATTTCACAACATTTGAATCATGTGAATTATGTTTATATTTTCTAATTATACCTTTTTTCGCTTTTTTCCTACATGTTACTAATCTATTATGAATGGAAAGGTCTTTTGAAAAATACTGTTCAAATATATAGTTAATGCAACTGTTCCTGGATTAACTAATTTATGGAAATTAACGTTTTTAACAACGTAAATGTTAAAATGAATAACTCTATATATATATGGACAATAATAATCTAATTATAGAATCTTAATATACACCTCAGTGAAACAAAATATAAATTAATAGACGTAAATAGAGTGAAAAGTGTTGATCAGTTGTACTGGAGATTAGTAGTAAAGAAGTTTTCAAATAAGCATGCGATTCAGTCCCCTCGCCAACATCTATAAATAGTGAAGTTACTAAACATCCTCCGGTAATGTCTATCATCTGCACAGAACTACCTGTGATTTGTTTTACGAAGTTGGGCATAGATCATTTTGGTCGTTCATATGAATGGTGACAAATCTATTACTACGAATAATGGACTCGTAGTCACTCGTATTAACCAAAGTGATCTGACAAGGGGTTTAAAAGGAACTTGATTTTCCTTGACGTTTTCTAAACTAATTTTTCAGAAGACAGCCAAGTTGAGGACCTCCTAGAATAACGTTTTAATCTGTCATTTATTTTTTCTAATAATACTTTTCTCTGTTTTTCCTATTTTTTTATATTATATCTATATTAATTGTTTTCCACTTTTTGATCAGGCTTTTTTCAAATAATAACAACACTTTCGTACACTACCTCGGGTGCCTGCAGGTATCAATGAACCGTGAGCTTTCTATATTGGCCATTCTTTTCTAATGTGTACTATCAGGATACTAACAAAGTATGAACACAAACTTCAATTGATGTTTACTTGAAGAGAAGAGTACTATATAGAAATATGTAAAATAAACTTGTTATTAGACATCAGTCCATAGTAAAGTTCAAATCAAACTTTCGTAGTAGAACTTTCCGTTTTATTTCAAATCGTTTTCATAGGATACAAAAAAAAATAAAATCAAAGTCAGGTAACAATAAAAAATTATACGAATATTAAAAAACAGAAAGTTAAATTTATAAAATGTTACATGTGTAAATATTTGAGGCTAAACATAAAGAGAATTTACAGAAGTATGAAATTATGAAAATTAATTAAGCACTTTTTTTTAATAATTCTTTTATTAATAATAATAAATCCTTTTTTATTATAATTTGTTTTTAATCCCATGTGATTTGTTCATAATCCTTTTTTTAATTTGTTTATACCTGTTGAATTTTTATCAGAGTTATTATTTTTTTATTATTGTAGACGTACTAAATAAGTTTTAAATAATGACGTAACGTCTGATTTTAAACATTGATTTATATTTGGAAAGAGATTAATTTCTGATATGACATCAAAATCTTTATCGGGCTATATATATATATATATATATATTCACTATAACATTGGAAAGATGAACTAAAGTGGACATATACAGGTTCAAATCGAATAACAGCAACAAACAGAGTAAAGGAACAAACTAACTCAAATTTTTGGAAAATTTGTTTTTGTAAGTGTGTTTCTTTACTCTGGATGTTGGTATTCCCCAATTTTGAAATTATATATATATATATATAAAAAGATTTCACATAAACACGTGAAACAACAATCAATGATCAAACCACAATAAGAAATGGGAAAACAAGACTAAGATCTTTCAACCGTAACAAGCGGTCTTCGTCAGAGTATTCGTCAGTTGGGTTTTTGACTCTGACGAAGACGCTTGTTACGGTTGAAAGATCTTAGTCTTGTTTTCCCATTTCTTATTGTGGTTTGATCATTATTATAATATATATATATATATATATATATATTTGTAAAGTTGATATCTGGTTTGTTAAAATACGTAAGTTATTGAAGATGTAACTGCACTTGGATGATACACTCTTTCTAATTTGTTTTCAATCATTCTAATGCTCTCTTTAATCCATCCAGACAATACAATATATATTAAGTAGTCAACTTGCTACAACAATTCATCAGCCATCATCAGAGCATGCATGATCTCTTCTCTTTAATTTTTTTATTTATTTAAGTAATTTAAAAGATATTAAGAAGTTGAGAATTACGATGTTTGCTAAAATTTGGGAAAGTGTTCTAAGTGCCTTCATGAATCGTCGGATCTGGGCATTAGGATATGTGATTGTACTGGTTACTGCTTGGAGCACATTAGTTACAGGTTACACACATTGCATGCTGATCCCGATATCAAGGGAATTAACATTCATAGCAAACAAGATTTTTCTTGAAATACATTCTTGAAATATCATAAATTTGGTTTATGTTGTTTGATTTTATTTGACAGTTATCAACCTATAAACAGCTTGTATCATCATTATGCTATTTCTTCTCAATGCTAGATGTGATATCCACACCATTTACATGTAAATACCTAGATCGATTCATGCAAGTCAATGAGTATTCCATTGTTCAATTTTAAAACAGTTTTCTAAATAGTTATTTTCTAACAATATTGGTAAAATATTGATATTTGCAATAACAATTTTTTTTTTGAATTGACATAATTGGATAAGATGCTTATATGGTACAAATAGAAATTCTTATCACTTACATTTCAAACAACCAATTTATTAATTCTTCTCAACTCCTTCACACTTTCTACATTAGAAATTTAAAATGTCAATAGAATATTAATATGCATGTCCTGATGATGACTGACAAACAGTCGAAATATATCAACTCTTGGAAATATTATATTTAGTGGATGGAATAACAAAAACGTTATTTAAGAAAATTGAATATACATATTTAATATGAACATATACAATATAATGAATATTAATATTAATATTATAGAATAAAATATAATGAAAATGTAACAATCACCAATCATTATATATGATAATATTTTTAATATATCATAATTATTAACATCACATAACAACATTTGAAATTAAATAATTGAGGCTAGAAAAGTAAAAGAAAATCGAAAAAATTAATTTTAGAAAATAGGAAATAATTTCATAAGAGTTTTAAAATGAATATATTGAGGAATGGGTATAACTTGGCTGTTCAGCTTTAAGGAACACGCAACACTGATGTTAACATCAAGTATAAAACTAGTTTTCAGCAAACAATACAAAGGGAACAGGCGAAACCAAAGATGGTTTAATTTAGCAAACCTCAATACTATTCCTTATATCACTTCTATAGTGATGTTAATATTATTTAGATAGTTAATGATTAATAGAATTTCAATATTTTTTTTTCCTTCATTCTCTTCTTGTTCCTTGGCTATAATTCTGACTTTATTAAAATCAAAATTTTGGTAATAATTTGAAATTATAACTGCCAAGCAGTAGCATTAATTTCATTTATTATTGTTGAGTATAAGTGCTGACAGACCCATTTATTTAAGAAACAGCATATTTCTTTGAAGAAAACTTTGTTGGTCAGTATGCTTAATTTCATGTATAAATCACTAACAATTTGATATGTTCGTTACAATTTCATAAGTGCTTACAAATTTTAGTAATGATCAACCATCTCATAACTATAGAAGTGATATTACTAATTTAGGTAGTAACATTTATTCCAGTGAGATGAGTTTAAAAATTTTTTCTTCTCTGAATTATATCAGTCGAAATCTATGAATTTGTTAGTGGAGTTTTTTATTATTATTTTGTATAAAACTACACTGTATTTAGTATAGTTACTTTAACATGCCGTACTCTCTGTGTGTATACAACTATTAAAATAATGCAGTATCGTTAATTATGAACTTGAAGAACTTTGTAGGTGACTTTTTAGATCGTGTCTATATATAAATCTGTAAAGGTTGTAGGTAATAGAAATATTAAAAAACTGGAAAAAAATATTTACATCAAATGTTTTAAAAACACGTGTTTCAGAGAAAATCTACAGACATGTTGCCAATTACATATTTCATTTTAGTTTAAGTTTTATATTTCACTCAGGTGAATACGTCATGGTACTGGCAGCTAGTTTTATATAAGAATTAAACAAAAACTATTACATTTTTTAATGATAAAAATTAAATACATCATATTAAATGGCATGATATTAAATTACATCATTATCATACCATATTTATATTCATTTAAATAACCCTTGAAATTTTATTAATAGGTAATATATTAATATCATATATTATATTATTATAATAATTATAATATATAATTATATAATAATAATAATTATTATTATTATTGTTTCTAAGATGGTGAAAATATTGATTTCTATTCATCAATTTCGCTTAAAGATAAAGCAACAGATATTTTTAACAAATGCGGCTCATGATGTTTTCTAGGAGGGTAGATAATTAGTCAAAATTAAGATCAATTTCGTTGGCTGAAACAAAATTTTTTGAAGTACTCGCATATATGTAAGGTGTTTTACGGCATAATTTTGTAAGTATACATATATATAAAACGACCGCAAAGTTGAAAAAAGAAACCTTACTAACGTTGATAGAACTCACAATTTTATACAAAAATAAAAAGTATAAAAGTTTTGGTAACTGTATTGGCTTGTGTACAAGAACAAAGAGATACAAAACCCTCGCGTGCACTTTTTTTGATATTTTCTGTAATTGATAATTCAATGGTGCATTTTATGTATATTGCAACGATTCATATATTATATAGATATCTATTTATTAGACACTAAACATAATTTGTTGTTAATAAACTTTTTGTTTGGTTTTTACCTTTAAGTGTAAACATTTGGGTCATCTAGCTATTTGATCGTGATAGACATCCAGCATATTGTCCCTTCAGTTCAAATTTCAAAGGTAACAGATTATTCAGTCGATTATCTTATATCAGTTACTATACTTATAGTCCTAAGTTATTAAGTCTAATAGTAAAATGTTTGCTAAAATGGTACCAAATGAGTTTTGGTTTCGTAATAGTCTCAGTCTTTCTTTCATGCTAAATGTACAACGTTACTCTGCCATAAGTTAATGTTAGATATATAATTGATTGTATTCCACTTGAAAGAGATATTACTAACTGGATTTGATCATATCTATGCAGATCCAAAGTGTATATTTTCAGTCCCTGTAACCAACCAGGAGAGACCATTTAAGAGAAATGAACATTAAACATGATATTTTTTCTGAAGGTTTATCTCCAAAATTATTAATATCTACAAGAATGAAATGCAGTGCATAGGACATCTACGAGTATAATCGTGACACTAACCTCTTCTCATCTTTACTCTTGAGTATTCTTCCTTTCTTCACAAAACAGTCTTTTGACAAAATTATTGAAATCATGAGGGCGTATCTTTATTTATTGTTTCTAAGTTTCAATTTTAATAATATACCCATATATTTAGAAATTGGTGATGCAAACGGACCTGACATTTTATCAATCAAAAAACATACAAAATTACTAAACAGTTATTATTAATTTACTTGTTAATTTTTTTAGTGTCTATTATTTACTCGTTATGTTTTTCTTATTATCATTACTATTCCTATTATATCCTATTCCATTATTTTGTCATCCTGAATCGTCTCCTTCCCTTTAACTCTCTCTTTTTAACCTTCTTCTTCCTTTATTAGTGGAAACTCTGAAATGTTTCTGAGCTAGCTAAATCTTGGAGTAACCAGTTACAATTGTACTTCTTCCCCTTATGATGGCCGACGTCAAAATATTAAAGTAAATAATGTCAGTTTCTTTCTATCAATGTGACTTTTTCTAATTGTTTTTCTCCAAATTATAACAAGAGAAGCCTAAAAGAGTGCATAAGAAGGGCAGACGCACCAAGTGAAGTGACACAGTACTGTTCATCTGAAGCCTTTATCCCCTACATCTCGTCTTATAGCCTTCTCCTCACGACCAACCCCCTTTCAATTATCGGTTATAGTAAGTTTATATTATCTCTTCTTTGTTTGGTGAGATCTTTTGACCACAGTTATAGTATAAATTATGTTCTGTCATCTTTAAGGCTTTATAATATAAGACCTATATCCACGTCTGCAGTTTATTTGAAGCATCTTTAAGACTAACCAATATAGTAGTTAATACTACTTATTAATTTTTAAGATAAATTTTAAATTTTTTTTTTTCGGTACAACTATCTTTAAAATTAAATATTATATAAATGAACAAATACTACGAACGAGATAATTCTCTCTCTCTTTCTTTCTCTCTGAACATATACCATATACTCGTATTATATATATATAGAAAAATCACAATAAATAACATGTGATGCAATCAATGAACTTTAAACCACAATGGAAAAAGAAAAACAATAGAAATAAATTCTCTGAGACCTTTCAATTGATGTCATCAAAGATCAAACAAAGTGCTATATATATATATATATATATATATGAGACAACGGGGACATCAAAATATAGTATTGATTTTCAATGATTTCTTTTCTATGCGTTTTTTTTGAAAATTCTTGTTATATATATATACACTTTTTTGATGAAAATACGATCCAAAATGGACAAATACAGTTCAATGACATAAAGAAACATAAAGAAATTAAAAACACACACTTACAGTCTCTAATTTTTGGTTGAACCGTCTTCAGGAGAGATAAGAGAGGGAAACCAAGCGCACTGGCTGGTCTCCAGCCGTCTCTGTACCAGTGCGCTTGGTTTCCCTCTCTTATCTCTCCTGAAGACGGTTCAACCAAAAATTAGAGACTGTAAGTGTGTGTTTTTAATTTCTTTATGTTTCTTTATGTACATTGAACTATATATATATATATATATATATATATATATATACTCTTAAAATATACTGTGAGGGTTAAAAAAGTGCTGCCGCGAAGGAGATGTCTCACAGGTCTTATTGTGTATTCTGAGTCTTCGTTCACATCTTCATTTAATCTTATCTCTTACCCTATTTACAGTCCCTCCTCCATTATCTCCAGTGACCATGTTTACATTTTGAAATGCACTAAATGTGATGCTTTCTACGTTGGTTTGGCATCTACCATACTAAAGCTTTGGATGAATAACCACAGGCTTTCTTTTGGTTTACACACCAGCCTCCCTGTCACCACTTAACCTTAACCTGTCACCGGCTTAACATCAGCTGCAATGAATATCCCATTATTCCCTTCTGAGGAAGCCCACATTTGGCTCCTTGGAGTACGCTCCAAACTTGGCTGAATTTAAACCGTTGGTTTTTTTCGTTTTTTGTAACTGATTATTTTTTTTATGATTATTATATTTCAAGACACATATCTCATCAAATTCTTTCCTAATTTTTGTTGTTGTCACTTTTTTAGCTTTTCTATCTAGATTTCATATAATAATAATGCTTGAAAAGTTATCTAGAAAAGTGATAAAAACAAAGATCTAGAAATAATTTAATGATATAATTATATATATATTTACTAATATTGTTGATGATGACCAGTTTTTTATTTCTAATTAAAGAACGATGTAATTATTTAGCCTTATTTGCATTCAAGAAGTTGTTTCCATTTAATCATAATGTCATGGCTAAGCGAGAAATTAAGCACACGAGGTATGATGTTTAATTACTCTTGTAATGCTATGTCCAATAATCTCTCTGGTACTAACAACTTAAATGGTATCGATTAACTAAGTCAAGGTATTTTTATATATTGGATATACATTTAAAATTCAGAAGTATATTATTTTGTTATATATTTTTAGTGTATGCTAATTAGTGACTTTGTTTAAATGATATAATCAAATTATTTCTTGATTATGAATTCCATGTTGCGAGGTTTGTTTAACTTTAAACATCTTGTATATTACAATTAACAACCTAGTCGTTAGGTTTTAATGTAACTGTTAAACATAACACACAGGTTGAGGGGTAAGTCAGAACACAGAAAAAATTGACTTAAGAAAATTATTTTTATTATATTTCTAATTATAAAATATATTCTAATTTACTTTTATTATGCATTTGAAAACTTATTCTTGTGTACTTGGCTCAAACACATATATGTGAGGTCTCATATTGTTTGTTTCAAAGATATTCACGATTTTAATTACCATTAATCACATGTTACTTTGCGGTATGCTAACAAATTTTTCTATAGGAGTTTGTTTTTCTAAAGTTCAATAAATTTAGAATGGCTTACCAAGCATATCAATATATCATGTTTTTGTGTCATACTTCCTGAATATTGTGTCAATTATTTTTGAAAACTGGTTGGCATTTTTTGAAAGAAAAAAATAATTTTAGAAGTATTATTCCAGCAATAATATGTTTTGTTTAAAAAAAGTAATTTTAAAATATTATTCTAAATGAAGGGAGTACTGACACAAATATTGTAAACTGGTTAGTGATAGTTTATCTCTGTGCCTCAAGCTTTCCTGTAAGATGGGATAATGTGAGTTGGGTTGCGTAGGAGAGCTGCCGGTTAAAGAGGAGATGTGGTCCTGAAAAGTCTTCACCCGAGCAAGATAATACTTAAATAAATACAGTGCGTGGTTATTAGCATTCCTGTAAGTTAGATTTTGAATTCTATATTTTTTTAATAAATATAATTTTTGTGTTATCAGTTGTTCGTTAGGGATTTGGATCAATAATAATTCTGAAGCATGTTTCCTTTTCCTAAATGTTTTTATGTTTTGAAAAGACTATCCTATGTTAAAGACGAAGTTGTTTTCTCTTTTTTTTTTTCAAAAATTTACTATGCTTACATTAAAATTGGGTAATAATTTATCGTAGGAAGCCAAGCGGTTTTATGCTGTCTGATTGCTTGCATGTATAATGCTTTTTTAGTATTTGGGCTACAGGGTTGTGTATAAATAGTTGAAAATAATAAAAAATAAAAATGGGAACCCAAAATGAATACACACTAATACCGCAGGAGCAGCGGGTTGGCCGGAGCATCAGATGTACTCAGTCTGTTTTATGGTGCATGAAATTGTTAACCAGAAGTGGACCTGACCCCTAGGCAGTTTGGGTGACCCCCTTAGGGGGAGGGCGCGAGGAGTAGTCACATGTGTAGCTTATCGTCCCTCTACCCTGTCTTTTCAACCGTATCTTCACTTACTAATGACAACTTCTGTTTCAGCCGGCACTACCAGTTTCAGCGATGCTCCTTCGTTGCAAAATGAGGGCCTGGTCTGGTAGAAGTTTCCTCACCCATCCTCTTTTCAAAGACATTTCGAATACTTCATCTCAACTATCCATCGCCCATACTTCTCACTCGCTTCCAACAAATGTTTTAAACAATATTTTTCAGAATAGCTGCCTCCTAAATCAGAATTAATGACTGTATCAAATAAATCAACTAAAATGAATATTATTTTATGTTAACTACTCAATATTTCTTTTCATACAAAAAATGGGTGATCCGAACATTTTTCTTAAATAGTGTACTGATATCCTTTGATTTTTTTTAATTTTTGTTAATATATAGCATCAGTTCATATAATGTCATTTCATATATATATATATATATATATATATATATATATATATATATGATGTTTTGTTCATTATTCCATTAAAAATAAATTTTTTAGTTGATTGTTATCCATTTTTTTTTCTGGAATATCGTTGTACATTTAAGGCAATAAAATTGTATTATTTATTTTCTACATAAAACTAAGCATAAAAAATACATTGACAAAAACCAAGCAAACAAAACAACAAACGTACTTAAGTTTATTTTTAAAAAAATTAAAAAGTACAACAGTATGATGAATGTTGAAAACATTATGAAATTCTTACAAATTAACTTCTACTTGCCTCTTTTTTAAAGAGTAAACTAAGGACTTAAAATATACTGTATATAAGTTAATATTAGATACATGTATAAATAAAGTTTTGTGCATAGGTCAATATAAGTTCTCCCTAATGGAACCTTCTGTGTCAGTTAAATATTAGAAACGCTTCTGGATTTTATTTTCCAGTAGTTTTTTGTACTATAAACAAAGACCTCGAATTAACTTTGTAAATATTACCTGTTATATATGATTCTCATATATTACTAATATAATGAATCTTTCACAGTTGATAGAGAATGCAGAATTAGAGTTACTGTAGCTATATTATTTTATGTATATGTTTAAGAAACATTGTTATGAGTCAAAGAATGATTGGGGTCCAGTGTATTGTATTGTGTTGTTATTTATGCAAAAATACAGTGTGTTAAATATCATTGTGTTCAATTAACTTCCTTAATTATTAACTCAAAAGTGTTTTAACGTGGTTAATATTTATTGCAGCAACTAGAATATGTTATGATTTAGGGAGAGGTCGCCTTGTGATAGTTAAAGACCTCACACAAACCCTGATGTTATCGTCTGGTTTTCAGCTCAGACTTTTGGTACATAGTGACATAATTCAGACAAAAGCACTAACTCTACTAACAATTTTAGAAATGCATATCATTGGAGTAAAACTTAAATAAGCATAGATTTATATATGAGATATGAGAGAAAAACAATAAAACATATAACAGTAAGAATAATCTGTCAGTATTGTGAGCTGCCTGTCTACAATTCTTGTGAATTAGTCATTGCCTAACGCTTGACAAAAGTCACTATCTCGTGCAATTACTGCGCGACATTATATAGATAAGCCAATTAGTGTTTTCATAGAGAGTTACCGAAATGAATAGCAAAAGTTAAAAACAAAAGGTATACTATCTATTCTTCATGAATCTACAATAGGTAGTGTTGATTATTTGATTATTTTTCTATAGGATGGTAAACGATAAAAAAGAGACAAATCTCAAACAGTGAAGTTTTCGTCATAGAAAACTGAGGGAAATGTTGAAGGACTACTGATATGCAGTGAGTTAGATTTTAATTCTTCATCAGATTTCAATTCATTATTTGATAATTAGATCAGTATTTTATTTTTACACCAGAAACTCTATTGATTCAGAAATGCAATAGGATGCAAGTGCGCTTCGACTTTCTTAACACTATCAAAATAAAATTAATGACACTATGATTAATAAAAATGTTCAAGTAATTTGCAGAAACAAAACGCCAAGCCAATTAAGCTCATAATAATCTCCTCCACGACAGAACTTGATAGCATGAGCAATCAAGATCAAGTAAAAGCGACATCAAAATTTTTTTTAGTTGGATATGATCACAGCATTTTTACTCGAAGAGTAAACTGTGAAATGTATTTTCTATTAAATGGTTTTTAAAGGCTAAGAAAAGTCTTTGGCACAAGCACATGCTAGGTCGTACATTTCAGACATTTGGTTGCATATTCTTGGACGGCAACATACGCTGTTTCATTGCTATCTCCATTAATAAGTTCTTGACTGATAAAAAAATTCAAATAGTTCCTCAGTTCTTCTAATTTTAGTCGGTGTAATTTTTTTTTGTTCCTCAGGATCGTAACTCACTTGATGAGACATCATATTGGTTCTGTCAGAAATATCAAAGGAAACATAATCGAGGAGCTGAAGATCATTGCTGTTGAGACATTCCATCGCTGTTAAGAAGAGTGGAAACAACATCTCCATTGACCCCTATTTTTCCAAGAACACTGCTTTAAAGGTAATAACTTTGTTATATAAAAATGTAAAAAAAATGTCTGATTTTTATACCACACACTTTAAAATAAGAGAAAAACACAAATATGAGTACTGGCATGTCTGTCACTTATGTACGAGTATACAGTACAGCCTTCTGAAGAGAAAAGGATAACATCTGAAAAAAAACAGTAACTCTTTAAAACTCAATGTTAGAAATGTATGATGCAGAGGAGTAAATAGTTATATATACAAAGATAATAGGGAGTATTTTTAGGAACTTATTTTTAGATGAAACAAAGAGAAATTCTTGAATGTTTCTAAGCACATTGTGTGATGAAATATACTGGTTATTTGTCAAAATATTTCGTATTTTTCAATTAAGTCTGGAGATATTTTGCATGTTTTTTCATGATTCCATTGAAATTGTACAGTCAGAAATTTATCCTTTCCACCTCTCAGTCTTTCACCTTTACAAGAAATAACTTTACAATAAACTATGTCCACTCTTATCTTTTTTAAATAAAACTTTGTTGTATGCATACGAGGCTTGTTTAGCTTAGATTTATGCTATTGAAGTTCATGGAAGCCGTTTTATAAGTAGCTGTAATTTTTCATCAATTATTACCTTTTCTGTGTTGAATATATGATTTAAGCTAATCTATGAACCTAATGTAACCTAATATGTAGAGACGCCTGACTGCCTGAGTAGTTCATCAACTGATACTTGGGATATGAAATTTGGATAGTTGATTGCTCTCACTATCGAAACAAGAATAATTAACGGATTTTCGAATTTAGTTAATTCTTTAAAACTAAAAATACTATTCATTTATTTAATTTCAAAACTTTAATGACACCATTATTATAACAGTTTCTGATTATTTCAGGACAAATTAAATTTGATTATTAGAAAGAATCACGAAAAACATACAAAAAATGAGCATTTATACTAAAAAATTAATACTATAGCATAAAAGTTCATTTTATACTAATGAATACTATAAATAAGTATTATTTAACTAATCTTTTTGGATTGTGCAATAATTTGAGATCAATTATTCCTTAAAATATGTTATAACTATAAGACGTCACAGTCTTTCACGGGTATTTTACATAAATTTCGAGATAATACGCGGTATTCCAAAATATTAATAGGAAGTATAGAATGGTAGAAAATCATTATTAGTACGGGGTTAAGTCAGTGGCTTTGCATGTACCATATTAGCTGTCTGTCCTTCAGGTGCATGGAAGAACAGAAAGTTCAAACCTCTGACTCTTGAGCAAGCAACATGTATGCATGAATTTAAGCATACACCCATATCAATTCATGACGTAAATAGACTTCGCCCCTGCGACTTATTTATCATTTCGAAACAGACGCTGATGGGAAATTGCAACCGTTTTTAACTGAAACGGATAGTTGTTCAGAATAAATAGTAGCATGGTATAATATAAACACAGACTTCCCAGTACCACACCCAGTCATGATGGTCGCCTTTATGACGTATCTGTGCAGAGCACGAATTCAGAGTCGTATCCTGTTGCACATTTTTGGAGCACTCAAGTTTCATAACAGCATGATTGGTGTTTACTTTACGATTTAACTCATGAGCAGGCAGTCCAGGAGGTGTTACGGAGTCAAGAAATTCAGTTAGATAATGAACTGCTTCCTCATCACTAATCACTCTGTTTACTGATTTCTAAGTTCTTTCTTCGGCTATATAGCGTAAGAACTTGGTTGTTGATGTTTCCTGGCTGTTCACTAGTAGAGAATTGTTCAGTCGCAAAGTCAGTTATTCTGAATAGATGGCAGATCTTGAACACAGAAAACACATTGTCAATAAGCTCTTACTGAGAGCTTAAACGCAAACGAAATTAAAATCAACTAACAATACCCACTTGCTACAGTACCAGCCACCCAAATGCGTCTGTGTAGCTTCAAAATAAAATTGTCTCTGTAGCTAGCCAAACACAACTTAAAAGTCCATAACTTCGCTTCTACGTTGAATTTCCAATCAATTCAAATCTTAGCTTTTAAGTTAGGAATACACAATTCTACTGTTAAAGGTTTAGGACTATGACTTATAGTGGCTGATTTGACTTGTAACAAAACAAAAAAACGGATAGAAATTTTTCTAAGAGTGGACTTGGTTTCTCTAATGTGTAAAACGTAAAGATAGTTTAAAATGATTCTTACTCCCAATAAGATTGCCGGATTCTTTTCTTATAAGTAAAATATACATACTTATTTGCTTTTTAAGACTCCTTTTGTCACCATTGAGTATCTATTTTATTATAAATTTATGAAGTAAAATAAATAAGTTTACTGAAAAATAAGCAATATTTTTCATAAAAGTAAAAGAATGAAAAAAGTGTTGGTGGACGCTTAACGTGTTGGTTAGTAGTTTATATAATATTTCGAATTCGTTTTAATTTAAAAACTATTTTTAATCCTTAATTCAACACTATACCGTTTAGAAAATTATTTCTATGTTGAAACATGAGACATGTTGCAAGAAGAAATTGGGTATTTACTTGTCCAGTAATTTGGAAGATGTAATTTTCTTGGCAATCTAAAACATGTCCGTAACATCTAGTTTTCCTGAATTAGGTTTATTTTCTTAATAAGGTTTGACAGGTGAGTAGTTGTGTTACATTTGCCTCATTACCATCAGTCATAGGCGGCGATGCTGGCTGCAGATATATCAATTTATCCCAGAGACACGCCAAGGAAAACAAGTGCTGAGGGTCAGCCAATTACCCACATGGTCCCAAACTAGCTCTGCCACTCAACTTGCAACTGTACCCAAAATAATATGAATTTACAGTAAAGAAACCCTGATAAATTAAACTAGTAAAATAAATGCAGAAATAATTATATTTATCTAATGTTTAGTTATCAATCTCTATTAATGATTATTAATATTTTTTTTAGAGTAGAGATTATGAAAAAATATTTGAATCATATTTTAAGTGTATCTAAAATGCGAATGAAGTCAATAAGTATTCTTTACTTCTGCGAACATATATTTTGTAACAATGAATGCAATATGCAGAAATGTCGTGATTAATACACGTGACTTCAAAATCAATTAAATTTCAAACAATTAAATTAAAAATCAATATAAAATTTCAGTTTCAAATGAAATAAGTAATTCTGTGGCTCCCCTTTGATTAATCTGTAAAGCACTGTCAGTTCTTTGAGAACGAGCAATTGAAAGGCTTTATAACTTTTTCAGTTTACGATTGATATTGCGATGATTTCTTTAATATTTATAATAGACATAAACCAGCAAACTCTTGAACTAATAAGAGCTATGTTACGACGATTTTTGCAAACTAACATAACACCATCACTAAATACATTAGATTTTTATAATTACACTGAAGATGACTGGAAGGCAGTTAAAACATGTCGGATCCACCCTAATAAATATTTTCCAACTCTTGGATGAAGAAAAGAAGAAATTATTTAGAAACCTTGAAAAAATTGTAAAACAAAAGAATTCAGTAAAATATGGTTCATTATTCTACGAAATTGCTTAAATAAAGGACTACTCCCGATTTTTACCAACATTCATATACATACACATATATATATATATATATATATATATATATATATATATATATATATATCAATGATCAAACCACAATAAGAAATGGGAAAACAAGACTAAGATCTTTCAACCGTGTCAAGCGGTCTTCGTCAGAGTCAAAAACCCAACTCAGTTGGGTTTTTGACTCTGACGAAGACCGCTTGTTACGGTTGAAAGATCTTAGTCTTGTTTTCCCATTTCTTATTGTGGTTTGATCATTGATTGTTGTTTCACGTGTTTATGTGAAATCTTTTTATATATATATATATCTTTAATACTTTGATATATATCAAAGTATCAAAGTCTGATACTTTGAAATAGATGTGTACTTAACAACTCTGATTATAACCTTTTGTATGTATCTGTCGGTCTCAAAAATTTGTGTTAGTTCCCTATGTGAGTTGTAGATTGTTTTGCTAAATGTATTGTAGTCTTACTCTAATTTTAGCCCTGAAGATGATGTACAAATACATTGAAACGTTGACCTAGGAAGGAGTTTATTTTCTTTTATTTGACCTAGCCCTCAACAACAAAACATAGAATATATATATATATATATATATATATATATATATTATATATATATTTGTAATGGACATAACCTCTAAAAATAATAAAAGGAAATGTTTAGGGCTTAGGACTTTTTTCTTCCTTTTATTACTTTTAATGATGATTTCCTTGATTATAGAACAATCTTTGATTATTGTGACACATCTGCACACACACAAACAACCACATACATTATATATATATGATCAAACCACAACTGAGTTAGGTTTTTGACTCTGACGAAGACCGCTTGTTACGGTTGAAAGATCTTAGTCTTGTTTTCCCATTTTCTTATTGTGGTTTGATCATTGATTGTTATTTCACGTGTTTATGTGAAATCTTTATATATATATATATATATATATATACCATACAGTTACTTATCAAAAAGATCTTACGAACTAAATTAAATAATTTAACAGTTATTGAATACTTTCACAACACAAAAAAAAACAATAAAATTATCTAGAATATTTCGATATTCACCATCATCAGAAGGGAGAAGTGAGCCACTAGGAAGACAAGCCAAGACTTCGACAGATATTTAAATACAGTAGTGTTTTTGTGCTTTCTTCTTTGTTTTCCCTCTGTGACTTTATTATAAATATACAAGAATATTATATAACTCTCTGCCTCCTAATAACAACATTGCGGCTGATGAGAGAGTAGCTATTAAAAGCCTGAGAAATGATTGTTTCTTGGTCATCATGCCGGCAGATAAGGGCTCTACTGTTATTGTAATGGACCGTGATGCCTATAATCGCAACGCCACGGAGAAATGGTCGAATCCTTCACTCTACATCCCTCTTTTCTCTGACTTACAGCTACTTTTCGAGCTGATCCATCCTGAGAACTTAATAGTTGGGTCCAAGATGAGTGGCTCTCAGGGTGATTTGACACACTTGATCCTTTACATCATCGCTGTCGTATTCCGTATTTAGTCCCTAAAATACACAAACCGTTCCACATGCCTGTCTTCTTTCCTCTAGGCTCTTTGACTGAGAGATTATCTATTTTTATATACTGCTTTCAACCATCTTTTTGCAAGGATAGTTTTAATCTCTTCCAAATTCTAAATAGTTTTACTCCTACCACTTATCTTTATCAACCACTTCTTAGCTAACAATGAATATAACATCCCTTTGCCATACTCATTAACTTCTATTGACCATACTCATGGTTTGAATGTTCTATGATATTTCTTAGAACTCCATCTCTCTAAGTAGGAAAGTACTAAATCACTACGGTTTCTCTTTAATGGGGGGAGTAGGGAATATGCGCTGGGACAATACGGTTTTCTTTTTTATATAGCTTGTTTATATTTTTTTTTAAACTATCTATTTTAATTTTGCAGTCAGTCGGAGTATTGCATAAATGGTGTAACCAAATAGACAGAGATCGTAGAATACCATTTTTTATAGTGAAGATATTGTTAGCAGTTGGTTAGTTTGATATAGATTGAAGTAATAAAGGAGTTATTTCTGAGGGTTATATTAATATCTAAGAAAGTTAAGGTGTTTAGGGAAGTAGTATGAATAAAACAAATTGTGGAAGAAAAGGTTTTAAAGGAATTAATGAAGGTTTCTTACTGAGTTTCACCATGGAGCCAAATGAAGATGTCATCGAAGAAACGGACATAAAAAAGAGGAAGAAATGTAGAGGTGGCCAGGAAGCTTTGTTCTACTTTAGACATAAATAGGTTGGCAAAAGATGGAGAGCCATTCTGAAAATAGAATCCGTCATCGAACTGAAAGAAGTTATGCTTCAGAATAAAGTCGGCAAGAGGAACAAGAAAATTAGAAGAAGGTGAGTGAAGTAAAGGCCTACTACTCAAAAATCTTCTGCAAAGCCCCCAAACCCTCCTCATAGTCAATGATATATATACAAAGAGTTTACGTCCATAGTAACCATGACGAGAGGGAATTCAGGGTCTTCAGATGTTGGAAGGTTCTTTAGCAGTTCTAAGAAGTGGAATAAATATCTGCAGTGATTCAAAGACTGCTTCCTGACTATAGGCTGCAGACATTAATCGACATTAGCTGAAATTTTCTCTGTGAGAGACCCACAGCTTGAATCTACTGGTCTATACATATATATAGTTTCAATCATATATCAACCAATTTAAACTTTCTAAACTTCCAATCTCCAAGAGATGAATCGATACCATTGGTTAGCTTCTGCATAAATCTTTGAGATTTTATGTGAAATACGTTTGTAACTGTCCGCCATGTGGACGTATCCATGCAAAATTTGTCGTAAATATTGCCACAATGGCAACATAAGTAACAGAGAGAAACATCGTCAACTGTTAGTTTGTTATATACTTGGCTATGTCCAATGATTAACTGAAGAACAGGGAAGAGTTTAAAAGTATATCAAGATGCTGGTTTGATTAAAAACATTTTCAAAACTGTGTTAACAGATTCTAAAATATGGGAATGACATTTAAACAAAAATTATAACTTTAAACAAGGAGGTAATTTAGTGGAGAGAAGAAGAGGAAATTACCATGTGTGTGATGGAGGGCGATTAGCCTGAGGGCCCGCCCACAAGCCATCGACATGTGCAACGTTTCATTGTAGTCGTCACAATGGGTCCAAGGCCTTTATGTAGGAGCCAACAGTCCATTGTGGAGGCTGCCTATTGAGTGTGGTGCTACAATAACGCCGTAGATAGGCGACGTGACAATGCCTGGTGGAAAGTCTCCTGTCCTCGCCACTTCCTTATGTAATCTCTCCAGGCCTTCTTTATACCACCATCTCATCCACATCCGTTTGTTTACTTCCACACCTTTATAATTACCCATGGTATATTATTCACAATTTATAGTAGGGCTTCCGTATCTAACAATCGAATCAGTTAAATCTGTTTACTCGTCAGGGAAAACACTCTCTTCTTACTAACTCAGCACCACAGACCTAGTACCATGCCTGACGAATTACCAAGCAGATTAAAACATATTGATAATATTTAGAATCCTGTTTAAGTAGTCTTTTGTAATTTGAAGAACTTCATGTTATAAGGATTAAATATTAAAACATTTCCTCTTCAACAAACCAATAAAATTAGCAAGATATTTTGGCATTCCGTGATAATCTTCAAGAGACAGCCTTTCAAATTTAGTATAAGATTGAAATTGAAGTAAACTATTTTCGCGAAATGAGCTACTTAACAAAATCAACCCCGTTAATGGAGTCTTCACTTGAATTAACTTCTCGAATAACTAACCAATATCCATCAGCGAAACGGCATCAATAGAATCGATACAATTCATTTTCATGATTGCAATACACTCCACAATCCATTCATTTATATAATATAGCAGACACTACCGAATTCTTCTGTTCATTCATAGTTCTGGTCTACCGATGATGCATCGATAAGTAAATTTCCTATGCTTCATAATTATTTAACTGCCTGTTTTTTCCTTCATCACATTAGCAGTGTTTCAATTTCTCTAATATATTTTTACTTGTTTATTCAGCAGTTTGGTATAGGTGATTTTACATTGAATAGGTGACACTAGAGTAGTGTTATTGGCTATTGATATTTAGACCGTATTAATTATCTCGGAACTCCTAAAATATTATTAGTAATAATTGAATTTAGCGAAATATGATTCATTATTCCTCTAAAAGTATATTAATACTGCACCTGATACAATCATATTTATTTCACAGAAGTTAAATGAAATAATACGAAAACATTTTACGTCAGTTTGAAATTGTATTAAGCTTACTCAAGTCAGTTATCTAAATATAATTTGATTTTTTTTTTTTATTAGATGTTCCACATTTATGTATTTATAATTGCTTTGGAAATATAGCAAGAAATTAAATTTTGAATTTTGTTTCTTGACGACTAGTTAAATAAGTGAGGCAATTTGTTGAGCTCCATTTACTGGACTGACATATGGCCCGTAGTGGTAATAGAGGCGTTAAAGCCTAGGCTTGCATTAGGAATGACTGCTCAGTTATGTCACGATTCAGCGAACTACACCAGACAGGAAAAATCACAGAATAGTAATCTGCAATGTCGCACGGGGTGCTTTGATAACAATACATAGAAGTTAACAAATAAATATTACAAGTAAAAAATGCAAATAACATTCTATTTTATACTAAATAATATAAAAACTTTAAGTTTTTGATATACGTTGTTTTGCTAAAAACATAAAAGGTACAGTTCATTTAATTCAACTTTCATTTGCATGAGTAAGTAGTACACACCGGAACAGTACACAAACATAATGTTGAATGTACATGTCAAGTGAACAAATAGTCACTACTTACTGTTTCAGCCGCATTCCACTCCTCAGAGGTTACTATATATATGAGGCATATAAATTTAATATAAGTTGATATTTGTTGATATTAGCTGCTGGCTATTCTGTACAAAGGAGTTTTAAATAAACTAATTGATTTAAAACTGTTTACGAAGCTGATCATTTAAATATAATTTAATTTATTATAAATGTCTATAAATCAGAAGGTATATACATTTCAGTATATTTACTATTATATACCCTTCATATGAAATAATAAATAAGTAATGGGAGTATTTCGTTTTGATTAAAATTCGACAACAAATTTTTGACGTAAATAACGATTTGAAGTCCTCTGGTTCCAATGCAATACATGTTTACGTCAATGAGTTAGTATATGTATGTTTGTGATCAAAATATTACTTAAGAACAAGGTACTTACAAATTTTCATTTTCATAAAATTTTTTTATAAAAAAAAATTGTCCAATTATAGTTTAATAAAAAACTGGAAATGGACTTTAAATGTTCACATGTTTTGGGTTAAAATCTGTGACTCAAGCTTTTAGTATAACATTTAACATTTATAATAAGCAACGTGAAAATTGTTTTTCAGAGTTAAAATTTAGCAAAATGTACTAGATTAGGTATATGAACTTCTAATGAGCTTCGATTAAGTTAATACAGATGTTAACAAAATGCAATAAACTATAGGTATTATTAAATTTGATATAATTGATTATCCCATAGTTTTGGCAAAAATAAAAAATCGGGAATGATCTACATTTTACGGTAAAAAATCGTACTACCATTAAGGTTTATACATATAGCTTTTTACAATACTATTTAAGACAATATTGCATATTACTAGTCAGACGCACAGTAGTAAGTTATGTTTCTATGTAGCATTGTTATAATTAATTTTTGACATTAGTAATTATCGATTCTGGCTCCAAGAATTTTTATATTAGCAGAATATTAACAATACATTTCTTATTTCAACATATTTCCTATTGTGTCTTATAATATTCATCTCTACTATAAATGATGTTTATTAATGTTCCTAATGCATCATTCTTCCAATATACTCGTAAATAAATTGACATAAATAAATAAATTCCAACGTACATTAATTGAGACGTTGCAATTTTTTATAACTGTTATGAAACCCTGTTAGTGACAGGGTTTCATAACAGTTTTAAAATTTATAATAATCATAATCGTCATGCTTATACATTTTTTTGTAAGTGTACCGTTAATATGTACATTAAACGGTAGCACTATAATATAGCAAATATAAAAAAATCTGGAGTGGCCTACACTCAGCTTTACCATAAGTAAGCATAATATCAAACTCATTAAACACCAACTGATGCTTTGTGTTGTTTACATTTAAATAAATATGTATCATTTATTGACATTACCTGTAATCATTTTGTTAGTTATAAAAATTGTGGAATCAGTCAAACGGTATGGCTTCTATCGTCCGCAGAGGCTTTTAGATTGAATGATAAGACCAAATTTTGAGTAACTGCTATTGTACCCTCGAAGTTGATGCCAAAATTTCAAGACTCAAGGTTAGTAGTTTAGGAGAAAAAAATATATAGAAACATATTTTAGGCAAAAAAAGTAACTTTCCCATCAGGCACGATTACTCCCAAACAATAGGGTTCATCGACATTATGAGGCCTATTTTTGTGTAAAATGTCAATTTGATCTATCAAAGATTCTTGACCGTAGTGTGCACACAAGATTTTGGATACACATTCACCACACAAACACACACATAGATATCATAAAAAAAATTTCATATAACGACTTTGGGAACCTCAAAACACGTAATTCCGTCAAAATCTCGAAATCGAATTTTTTCACGATTTAATGAAAAAATGGACCGTAAAATATGAGCTCAAAACATGATAATTCGTAAAAACACTGAAGTTTTCAAAATTTCAGTAGTCTAACTAGCAACTGTTTTCAATTTTGTATGTGAATTAGTAAATTAGTAGCAACTCTTCTACCCAGACAATCATAGCTAGACTTTTTCTGGATTTTAGATTAACTGTTCATTCCAAACTATTTAAGCTTAAAGTAATATCAGGGATATTTTTAAATGTTTATTCTCCAAACACAAGATACTCCCTCTACATCTACTATAAAATGACTGGTTTAAGAACATATTATGATTGAGATAAAATGACATAAAGACGCGTTTGAGGGTTAGGCTACAGACTGTTATCTAATCATCTAATTCATTCCTTCAACTGCCCTCCCTCACACAAGGGCTGCCTCACTGACATATACATCTATCTTCTATGCCTCATTTCCTTTCTGGATAATTCATGCAGAAATCTGTTTCCATTTTCTTACTACTTCAAAACCTAACATTGTAGCTCATTTACATACATTATGGTAACCCTACTAATGCTTCTGTTGCACTTTTTTTCTGCTTAAGGAGTAGAATAGAATTCATCAGAGCTTAATCTCTACTTTGGTTTGTCAACTTATCGTTTCAATTCGATTGTGATTCTACTGATTCTTAAAAAAAAAATAAAAAATTAAAATAATTGTTGTGCTTCAATTCTCATTGTACTGTACTTAATAATAATAATTCAGGCAAAAAAAGTAACTTTCCCATTATGCATGATTGCCCCCAAACAATAGGGTTCATTGAGATATTATGAGGTCTATTTGTGTGTAAAATGTCAATTTGATCCATTATAGGCTACTCAAATAATCATAGTTCACCATTCTAGAACTGGACATAACTTTTACATCAATTTCATTAAAAATCTCTATCTGGAAATAATGAATCGTAAGGCTGTTACTCTAACAGACAGTTAATTGTAAAAAAAAGTCTTTCAATTTGAATTCAGATGTTGTAGAAGAAAAATTGTATTATTAGTCTATTCTGTATACATGATATGCAAAACAAAGAAAATAGTGTCATAGTTACTAAGAATGTTATTCGAATCCAAGTATTGGATTTCTGTAACTATATGTTATTGATCCTCTTGACTGGTAATTAATTTGATGAAATTTAAAAAACTGTAGAAGGCTAGGAATGTAAATGCCGACTGAAAGGAAAGCAGTAGAGTGAGCAATGTTAATGATTCGAGTGAGTCATTTCGTATATGTTTACAATGTTATCAAGTGGTTAAACAAACATAAAACACAAGAATTATATCTACCAGTACACAGCAAATGCAAAGCAAGGAGAAACTGATTCCTTTTGGGAAAGAGGTTAAAGTACCAAGTGAATGAAGACGTATATTAATTACTTTTAAAGCTTGTTTCATAGTTTAGTTTCAAGAAAGATTGTTTATTTTAATATTTTATAAAGGATAGGTAGCAAAGAGGTAAAGTATATGGGTAGAAGGTTCTGAAAAGAATTCAGCACTTATCTTGAGATTATGAGTGGAGGGATGCCTTTGACCTGCCAAAGGGCATTTGCTGAGAATTGTTTGAGCTCTTTTAGGATGTTTACCTTGTTTATGCATGGCCTGAGAGCAGAAAGGGTGGACAGGTCAGGTAAGTGGGTCATGGGTGAGCAGGCCACCGGAGAAGTGGACACTAATCCGACAGGTGAGCTACACCTGCTCCTCTCCTCCGCACAATAGTGCCACTTCAAACAAGCCTGCCAATCTCTGCCTTCCTTAAAGCCACCAATTTCAATAACAAACCCAAAACATTTTATATATTCTCACTTATATAAAACATCAAATCTATCTCCAGCAAGATTTCTTATTATTTTAATAGATATCATATTGGAGTAATAAATCGGAAACAAAGTTGTAAAAAGTAATTTTCATATGATTATTCAAACTCAACAACAATTCAATTTTATGACTATTTTTGGTAAAACAGACTTAGGAAGGTGATATTTTTAAAAATGTTAGTTCTGGTTGTACAAAAAGGTGCAGTTGTTTTTTTTTCAAAATTGCAACAAAACAAATAATACTAAGGAGTAGAAGTTTAATAAAACATGATTAAGTGTTTCATGTTGCAGTTATCCATGGTCATATATAAATTTCTTCATAAACAAAATATTTTGGCTCCCAGTATAATCTATAAATACTGTATAAAAAGCACTGTATCTTATACTAACATAAGATATCCCAAAATGCTTATGATATTCTATTTACAGTTCACATATTTTAATTCAGTTGTCATAATTTAAATAACCGCTAATTTGTAATTAATTAAAAATATAGCAGAGATACAAATGTCTGATTTAATATTCTTACATATTTTAAATTATTAAATGTATTATTTTGAAGCCTTACTTGTTACCTAAACTTTTCTAGAAAATTATATAATTTCTTTATATTTCTTATCAGTTATTTTTAAAAATGAGTTCTCGAAAAATAATTTATAAGTGGGTGTACATTTTAATATTAGCACTGCTGGTTTTTAATTAGCACATTAGGTAGACATACCTGAGAAAGAATGAAACAGAAGAGCTTAATAGTATGTTTTACCATTAAAATATTTAAATTAATTAGTTTTGTTATAAGATAATCTATCTTATTCTGTTTGTAATATTGATAATTTAGTTTGGTGTGAATGAAAGAACAGGGTCAGTAACCCACAGTGTTGAATAAAGAGAGCTTTTTCAGAATAGGCGTATCGTGCAATATAAGTTCATAAATGTATTTTCCCTTGCACATGCAACAGTAATAAGTGCACGTGAGCCAGATGAGTAATACTTATATTCAAAATAAAATATTTTCGTAGGACCTCCTTACCAGGTTATTGAGTTAAACATTGAGCGAGAAATGAATAGATTTTGAATACTAAATATAAAACTAACAATTTTCAGAAATTCATTAATAAGATGTAGTATTAAAAAAAAATATAACAAGAAATAGGATGTTTGAAATGGACTGGTGTAGATGTGCACAAGGCAGAGTAGTTGAAGGGTGGATGGTTGGAGCAGGTCGCAGGTGGCGATCGGAACCCCATTTACATGGTGCCACGTGTTATAATTCAACCTCCCTCCCACTCACGATTTCACAATTATATCTATCCACCCTCTGAACATTGTTCTGTTAGAAATGAAATCTCTTTACCATTTTGATTTACTAATTCAAAAAAAAAAAATGAAACGATCATCATTTAAACCTGTCTGCACTAAACGCTAACAAGAATTCAAAACTTAATTATACTTAAAAATAAAAGTCATATATAATAAGCTATTAGTTATTTTTTTAGAATCAAAGAGTACACTGTGGTTAAAAAAGATAATAGTTCCAGTTCAGATCTTCCAATACGATTTTCAATGAACATAAGGTAGCACTAGTAAAAGAACAGACTAACAGTAAGAAAGACATATTTTGTTTAATTCAAGACTTGTTAATCAAAAGAGTCTAAGTACTAATTCTTTTTTTTTTTATGAGCTAGTTGTTTCAATAAGATCTAGTACATTAATACTACCAGTATAGTACTACTACTAACCACTACTAGTATCATAATCTAAAGGGTTTTTGTAAATAAGTAAGCATTATGGCTGTTTTTGACAAAATTGTCAACTGCCTAAAAAAAGTTGTTGGTACTTAAACCCTTTTGATTTTTAAATTTTGTTATATATATGTATACTTATGATTAACAAACAAAATTACACGAACACAATACGAAATAAAACTCACTATTCAATATTTCTTAGTGGTCTCAAACGTGAGGATTTATCAAGATGAGCAAAAGAAACGCTATGGAAGTGCTATATTTTTTAAAAAAAAGGGCAATTTCCCCTTAACTACAAAAGTAATATTGCTAATTTAGATTGTATTTATTCAGGTGTTTCAAGTTAACAAGTTTTGACCGTTTGTATCTCTTGGATAATTTTATATTATTAATGAACATAAAATTCTTGGTTCTGTCATTGTTTAGTATAGCGTATCCGTTGCGCCATGGCGGTCGAAATATTGAAAAGTGAGTCTTTGTTATGTTTCTGTCTATGTGTTACAGTTTATTTTAAGTGTAATCTGTCCTGCCGGACCGTTTCCGTGTTTATCATGGTATAAATAAATATATATATATATATATATAATATTACTTGACTACGTAATGTTTGTTTATATTGACTTTATACTTTATGTTTTATGCGGACGGAAATAAAGAAGTGGCCATTTTCCCAGATAACCTCAACGTTATGAAAAGAAGCATGAAAGACTATTAGAAACATGGTGAGTTAATATGATAAAAGAGCAGACATTTTAGAGCATTGTTAGAAAATGTCGAACTCATGATTACCGTGAGTCCGTATGAAGATGTCTTATGTGAGTTAAAGGAAAAATATGGTTGACAGCATGACAGGGGAAGCAACCTTGGCGTTCACATAATTTTGCTCTGAGAGACGAGTAGATATCACTCGTGGATACTGAATTTCTGTGGGAGAATAAATAACCAAAGTTAAAAAGTCTGTAAAATGAGGGAGTAAAAATAACATAAAACCTAAATGCAATGAGAAGGAACTAATTAAATAAAGCATTATCTCCTGTTTTTTTTTTGTTATCTTGTGTATAACAGCACAAGAGGTTATAGAGTGTGTTCCTTGTCATTGCATTTAGATTTTATGTTATTTTTTATTCTCTAATATATTTTTTTATCTTTTATTATTTAATTATTTAATTGTTTATTTATCTAACATTATTATTTGTATTCTCAATATATTTTTTGTTTTATTTTATTTTATACTATTTTTTATTAAAGTTTAGTCCGTAACATTTATTTATGTACCATTTCCTCTGCTCATCCCTCACTTTATTTTTATTTATTTAATATTATTATTTTTCATATTAACTAATTTAATTATAAATTGATTCTTGTGTAACTTATCCTCTGTGACCGGGTGACTGTGAGGTAACATTGTTGGTCTCCAACCATCTCAGAACCAGTGCACTTGGTTTCCCTCTCTTATCTGTCCTGATGACAGTTCACCAAAAATTAGAGACTGTAAGTACGTGTTTTTTATTTCTCTATGTTTCTTTGTCTACATTTATATATATATATATATATATATAGGTGTATAATGTAATCGGGATTCGGTCAATTTTCCAGGATCAAAATCAAACTCTCAATGCCGACGTTTCGGTTTTATTTAAAACCTTTTTCATAGGCCTACAAACAAAGGATGACAAGAAATCATATATAAACATCAACATATAACTAACATCAAAATGGAATATTACAGTTGTGAAAAAACAAAAATATATATACAAGTAGAAGTAATAGAAAAGCAATAAACATTTTTATGAACTTACAGAAGTCAGAATTTTTCAATTAGAAAAATGATGAAATTTACATTATATAAAATGACTTATAATTATATAAAATCATTTTATATAATGTAAATTTCATCATTTTTCTAATTCAAAAATTCTGACTTCTGTAAGTTCATAAAAATGTTTATTGCTTTTCTATTACTTCTACTTGTATATATATTTTTGTTTTTTCACAACTGTAATATTCCATTTTGATGTTAGTTATATGTTGATGTTTATATATGATTTCTTGTCATCCTTTGTTTGTAGGCCTAAGAAAAAGGTTTTAAATAAAACCGAAACGTCGGCATTGAGAGTTTGATTTTGATCCTGGAAAATTGACCGAATCCCGATTACATTATACACCTATTCTATCCAACGGTTGATATATTATTGAATTTTTTTATATATATATATATATAAGTAGTTGAGGAAAAATAACAGTTTATTTATTAGCATAAACTATGGTCAAGGCTAGCTTTCTCTTTTTAACTTTGATATAAACTATTCATTTTTTCCAAACCAATAGACGTATATATTAAAAATTATATTTAATTAAAAATTAAAAATTTTATTATAATTCATCGAATGGTGAAACCTGTAGTGTACTTACTCGTAAAAGTAAACACACAACCACTCACAACATAGACACAAATCACAGGTAGACAGACATATACTGAATACCTAATCATTCAAATATGAGAAATGCCCTTTCGAAACACTTGGATCCGTCAAAACATGAACCAAGTTTTTTCATAATTATTATGGCTTAATTATAGTAATGATAAAAAAAACGAAAAAAAGATAGATTGAAATATAAAATAAAATCACAAGTTGAAATAATGAAATCAGTAGAACGAACTGTTAAAATATTTTGCAACTTATTTTTGAATGTACTGAATTATGATAAGGTAAAGAAACTACAAAAGGGGGAATTGTTAATCATTCAAGAATTATTAATTATACCTAAGGGAGTTTTGATACAGTAATTATTAAGAATTCAGTTTTAAATACTATAGTTATTTTTTATTTACTTGTTTAGTGAATGAAATGTCTATTTAAATTATAAGACTTGTCAAATTAGTCTAATGATAATATAATAAAGTGCTCATATTTATGTAATATTGTTTAATAAGAAAAAAGTTGCTGTTTTGCTGAAATTACTGAGGTTGGATTGTGTGGTGTGAGAGATAGGAGAAAAGTGGAATGTAGAGCATTAAGGAGGTAGTTAAGGGAGGGTCGATGAGCTCGCGTGGTCAACCTTTGCGTGCGTCAGTCCTTGATCACTGATCCTTGCTCCTTCATCAATAATACAGCTCTTCCTGATACTGACAATACACCACCAGACCTGATTTCATCTTATTGCCATTTATTACCACTCCATTGATTCCCTCCCTCCCGATCAATCAGTCACCAACAGATTTTTCCTAACCAATACACGCAGGAGACATTCCACTCACTGTCTCCCAATTTTACCCTCGCTCAAATTGGAAAATATCACACTTGTTCAACAAGATTTAATTACATAAATATTTTCACTTCTTCAACATTAAAAACATTAACAATAAATTATTTGCTTCTTAAATAAAACTAATTTGAAAATAATTAAATAACTTTGTTAACAATAAAAACAAGAAGTATATTGCTCCATCCTTAAATATTGAGAGTTTTTACAATAGTTCTTTTACTTTTTTAGAAGTAAGCATTTACTTTTTAGGCTTTTATTGTGCCACTAAATTATTTACTCAGTATACATTATACTAAGAAAGATTAACATGACTTATTTTTTTAGTACTTCTTTAGTTTACCCTAGACTTTTATATTACTTCAATATTATTAAAGATTAAAGTTAACTGTAAAGTCTAAAAAGGAAGAAAATCTTTTATGAGTTGCATTATAAGGAAGCTTTTTAAGTATTTTGTATTTACCATACCAATAATTTTATATAAAAAAAAAAAAGGAAATATTGAGTGACATTCTCAATATAAATATACTTTATACAGTGACCCTATTCTGTATTTAGGTTTTCTGGTTTTTCGTGTTTCAGTAATGTTAGAGTGAAGTAGTTGATCAAAGAGTGAGGGTAGTTGAACTTCAACTTTGTAACCAAAAAAATGAATAAATTATAATAATAGTAATAATAATTAATAAAATTAACAAAAGCAATAAAAAATAACACAAATTCAATAACTGTGTTAAAACAAATAATCTCTGCAAATTTTACTGCCTAAATGTTTTTTCTAGTATTGCTGGAAGGGCGAGCATAGTATTGACCTGGTAATAGATTAATATTAAATCATGCTATTATGACCAATTAACAATTAATAACTTATTAAAATACTGTAATTTATTTTATTTTTGGCATAAAAGGATGTTATTTAATAAGTATTTTTATTTTAGAAAATCAAAGATGAAACCTTGAAATAAAATTGGTTTTCTTTGTTCAGGCAATATGTGTAAAAACCAGAGAAAAAATAATTGCACAAATCTACAATTCAATATTTTTATTAATGTTATCTAATTTAAATACCTGTTAAAAAATCTATAAATTCTCTTTGTTATCTTAGAAGAGATTGAGTTAAATTTCCTGTTTGACTGTAAGTTAGTTGCAAAATTATTACACATGAAAACTATTCATAAACTGTATGTGTCACACAGTTTGACAGATTTTAATGCAACTTTTCAATTACACAGTTCTTATTATAGCAGTATGTCTTAATAATATTTCATCACAGAACGGTACTTTATTGGATTTTATATCAAAGATGTATTAATTTTCCCCAATTTTTTGATATTCTTAATGTTTAAAATTTGTTTTTAGCATTGTAATGAAAAAATAATAGCACCATAAAATTTTAAAAGTTTATATTGAAATAAAAAATCTAACACAAGATATGAGAAATATTAAGATTGTCAATTGTCAAATATGTTTATATCAATCTACAAATCTTTGAAAGTTTAATACAACAGAATACCAAAATATATTTGTTTCTAATGTTAAAATAATAATTTATAATGAATGGTGAGTAAAAAATAATTCATTTTTTAAGTTACTGATTCCACAAAGTATATATACTTTTTAATTGGGTAACAGCATTAAAAAAATATACTAAACAAACATTGAAATAAGATGTAATAATTATGTATTGTACTTTCATTTAATGCAATGTAATATTACTATCACTCTTAAATGATAATGCCAGTAAATTGACAAATAATCAACAATTAACCAATTGACAATTAACCAATTAACTACTCAAGACCAGCATTATCATATAATACACTAAGTGATCTGACTAACTTCTTTTACAACATGTAGTCATTTCATTAACGATATTTTTCAATAAGATTTGAAAATTTAACTTAGCAGCTTCTTTATAACATTTGATGGTCAGCAATTTATTTTCTAAATAATTTTATTTCAATTGATGCTAAGGTTACCTGTTCTTTCTTTTCTTGAATCAGTCGTTCAAGAACGTATAAGATTTGATATCTAGCAAATTAATTTTCTAAATCATACAATACCATATCAATTGATGATAATGATAACTCCTCCTTTTCGATCCTGAATCAACCTCTCAAGAGCATATATAAGATATGATTTTTGATAGCATTTCATTTTCTTAACTACATGATTTCAATTTTGCAAACTTGTTACATTATGTTCTTGAATCAAGCATTCATAGTATAATACCTCGCAACCATTTAACAAAATGTTCTATATAATGATCCCAATGATATTTGAATCATTATCACAAAAGGTAGTATCCATGGAAAAAGCAGTCAATTAATTGAATTGCTTTTCATTTATTTCTGATAATGGATATACTTACAGTAAACATGAGTGTATATCATGTTTAGATTAATTATATTAATAGATAGAACAACCAGCTTACCTTGTACGTTGATCTGGGAGTCCAACGTAGTCCATTTTGAAGTACAATTGATTAAAATTGCGTAATTTAGATCTAGATTATATGACTTCCTATCAACTAGTGCCTAATCTATAATGCCTAGATTTTATTTAATTTATTTAGTTATCTTTACTCTTTTTTTATTTTCTCCGTCATTATAAAGCCCATCCAACCGTCCTTCAGTTTTGTTAGTGATTGAAATAAACTGTTTGTTTGATATTTAATTTGCTCATTTATTAAGAAATTTGTATTTTTTGAATAGGTGTTTATAATTGTTCTATTGATATTATTGAAAATCCTGAGTTTTTTCTCAGGAACTTTGTGTTTCTGACTTCTGAGTTTTTGTTTCATATATATATATATATATATATATATATATATATATATGCTCAAACCATAATTAGAAATTGGAAGAACACCTAAGATCTTTCAACTGTAACAAGTGATCCTTATCAGAGTCAAAAACCCAAGTGATACACAAGATGCAGAAACATCAGGGTGAGGGGTTCAGAGGAGTGGGAGGGAAGGTTGGTATTTTAAAAGGGTGTAAAGTGCAAGAAATGAGAATGGTCTATGGAGGATGTTTGGGTAAGCAAATGAGTACAGTAAGAAAAAAGTAAAAAAACTAGATTTCACATAAATCCGTGAAATAACAATCAATGATCAAACCACAATATGAAATGAGAAAAAATGACCAAGACCTTTCAACCGTAACAAACGGTCTTCGTCAGAGTCAAAAACCCAACTGAAGGTTGAAAGCTCTAAGTCTTTTTTTCCTATATATATACATATATATATATATATATATATATATATATATATATATATATAATATATATATATATATATATATATATATATATATATATATATATTTATAGCTCCTGATGTATGAACTACATGAATATTGTATTGGCTCATTATGAGTAGACGTATGCAAACCTGAGGTGTGGTTGAAAAGGTTGGTCAAATATTGGTTGCAAGATTTAATCAAAACAAATGGACAAAAGGCAAACAGCTAGTCGGAAAGAAAAATTAAAAAAAAAACTCGGGTAACTATAAACCTCTACCAGGATTAATTCAATGGTTATATAAAATTTATTTTATATAAGTGACTTTATGTTAATGTGTAATTTAAAATCGCTTCTTCTATTGTGTAGAAGTGATAGGAATCAAAACCGTCAGCGAGGATCTTAGACATTCATGTTAAAAATACTCTTACATTGACCACCTTTCATGTCCAACTAGGACTTTCATGTCGTGTTGTTTTTTATGAGCACATCACCTGTTTGTGTTTGGCAAAGCCTTCCAAGATATGACGAACAAACTAAATTAATACATATTCTACATATATGAAAATAAATGAAAATGCCAATTCATTTTAATAATTAATAATAATATTACATTTTAGACTTGATAATATTGTAGACTTGAAATGATGTTAAAAGTAGCAGTTTATATGTTTATATATGTAAAAAAAATGCAAAAATGTAAATATATATAAGTATTTCATTCCTATCTTGAGAATAGAGTGATATTGAGGTTTATAGTTTGTAGGTGGTTCGATAAGAATAGTTATAATAATTTCTGTCGCTAAAAATTAATAGTCATCAATTGATACAGGAATTTTATTTTTTTTACTTTTCCAAAATATTCAGTATTTAATAAATATTACATTTAAAATAAGTACTTTAATAATATAATCTTTTTTAAGGAAGGTGTTAGCTTCACTGATAAAATTGCAGTGCGACGGATATCGTTGCAGCTAAGTTTGACAGTGTGACCATGGAAGTCTTCTTCTCAATTAACTGCAAGTAATTCTAAAATATGTCTTCCCGTCAATGCAGCTCTAGAGCCGAACAATGTGGCCTTTCTTCCGGGAGAGTAGGTAGCCATGGGCAAAACGAGTGTGGCTTACTCGCAGTTGATTCATGACCGCACACTCCCCTTTGTTGTCTCCCAGTACTGACCTCAGTCCCAAATGTTTAAATCGTTCTACTTAGCTAACTGTTAACTACGAGTACATTATTCTTCATCATAAACCAAGTTAAGTTACTGCTAATTCTTCTGATAATAAAACTTTATACTTTCTGGATATTCAGTTCTATAGAAGTCATTCAATGCCTAAAATGATACTGAGTGGTTAATTTTCTCAGTTGTGTTGTGTGTACGTCAAGCAGTGATCAAGGCAATGTTCCCCTGATTGGTTAGCTAGATTTCGTCAGGACAGACTGTCTGCTCTTGCACGCAGGCATACATTAAGATTAATAAGTGCCTGTCCACATAGGTGTGAAGCTCAACAAAAAAGCCGATACTTCGACTAACTGGCCCTCGACTTTGGAGTTAAAACATTCCTGCGGGGTCTCAAGTAAGAGGAAATGCAGGATATTTCTTTTCAGGTCCCAATATTAGATGCAAGGTTTTTCTAATATTCTAATATGATCAGACAAGGGAATATTATAATAGTAGTATCCGGTCATTTACACGTATATAAATCAACATTAACTGTAAATACAGTGTTAAGTTTGATTATTAATTACTTTTAGGGGCGGCTAATGATAAAATAAATTCCTATTACAACTATGGTAGTACATATGAATGTTCAACGAAGATTAAGATTAATGCTTACAATTTGGACCTTTAGCATTTTTAATCTTATTTAAAACAATATTATAACAATAAATTAGTTTGTTAACACTACAGTTGTTATAATAATAAGAAATTATTAAATAACAACTATAATGATAATATTCAAAGTACAGTTTCTTAAAATATATTAAGGTCCTTAATAACACAAAGGAACGATATATGACAGTTGGTTAATAATATTTCAGAAAAAAATGAATGTTCCGTTTGTTTTCGACAGAGAATAATCTTAATAATATTTTATTTAGGTTCATTGACTTAAGAATTGAGTTGTAATAGAATGTAGAACAATTATTTAGGCGCGAGATTTATAATATTATTATATGACTATGTATATTGCGAAGCTCATGAAGATGTGTTTAGAAACTCAGATGAGTCTCTTTCAGGTATTTCTGACTTGAAGTGGTTTTATCTACTTCTTATTCAATTTCTCTCAGAATGAGTTTTCGAAAAAATTCTTTTTTTTTTCAGAACTGTATGAGAAATGCATGTGTGGGTAGTTTCTGAATAACTGAAGGGAATAAAAGGAAATTTGCGCGTTAATTATATTATGAATAATTGCTTATGTATTGTGTGGAGTATTAATAAGGGAAGATGGTTGATAAAGGAGGCTAGTTTGTTGGAATAGAAGCGAAATAAGAAAAATACTAAAGGGAGTGGGGTTGATTAGGGATCGGGAGGTAGGGAGAGCAGCGTGTGGTCAACTACTGAGAACCAACATGTGGCCTGACGCTCCCATGATTATATCTTGCTCGACTCCCTTACCAATTCCCCTCTATTGTTTACCTCGCGTAAACACCACACACAACACCCCACACAATTGATTGGATTAGTAGTCTAATGTTTCTCGCGATATAACTATCCCTGCAAGTCTCTCTTCAACCAAACGAAACGAATTTAATCTTCTATTCATTCATACCACTCTGTATCACTTCAAAAAGATACTTACAGAGTCAAGTTTTATATAATAACAACAAAACGTTGCATTTAGACTATAAAGCATGTGATATAACAAAATAGTTACATTTAAACTAAATCAGTAAATCTATATTTACAGTATATATAATTAAAACAGAAATTCGAAATATACAATTGCTTTAATGCTAACTGCTCTATGGTGTTCTAAAACAACTAATAATTACCATATTCATAGAGGGTCAGGCTAGCTCATTGGTTACGTGCTCGCCTCTGAACTGATGATAGGACCGGGGTTCGATCCCCACCTGGCCCTCGATTTATTCCCGCGGGAGGTGAATAAATCTGAGCACGTCGACTCTCGGAGAAGGTCGTTAAACTGTCGGTCCCGAGCCTGTACGATGTCAGGTACTCGTTAAAGATCCCTACTCTAAATACACTTGAGTTAGGCAAAATTTAGGACTCCCACTGTAGTAGAATCAATCTTGATTGTGTGGTATCACAAAGGGCCAATGCTCGGCCTAAGTGTGTTCCCTTGTGGGACTGCCACTGTAACCTAACCTAACCTAACCTACCATATTCATAAACTGAACTAATAACTATCGAACGTAGATAGAAAAACAACCAGATATTTCTGCATCTGGTGTTTCAGTTGGGTTTTCGACTCTGATGAAGACCGCCTGTTACGGTTGAAAGATCTTAGTCTCTTTTTTTTTCATTTCAATTGTGGTTTAATCATATATATATATATATATATATATATATATATATAGGTGTGTTCTCTAATCGAGGTTTGGTCAATCTTCCAGGATAAAAAACCAAACTCTCGTTGCCAACGTTTCGGTTTTATTTAGAACCTTTTTCATAGGCAGAAGTAAGAATTATTTAAGGAAGAAAATGAAATTTACATTATTTAAAGGAACAACAATGTTAACCGGACAAAACCTTCGACTAGACTTGAGTCTATTTTCCCAAATTATATAAATATTGATAAAAGTACCGACCGTGGAATAGAAACAAAACTATCGTTTATCGGGACTCGGTCAGTTCTTCAGGTTCAAATTAAATTCTCATTGCCAACGTTTCGGTCTTTATTTAAAACCTTTTTCATAGGCAGAAGTATACATTTTAACAACAACTGTAGTCTTAATGAACACGAGACACTGAACTGTACAATTATTTGTACAGCCTTGATGATGCTATAAAAATATAGCGACAGTTCAGTGTCGCGTGTTCATTCAGACTACAGTCGTTAAAAATCCACATACTATTTTTCTTTGTAAAATAATTTGTAATGTAATACATAGTTTTTCTGTTTCAAAATTTATACTTCTGCTTATGATAAACGTTTTAAATAAAGACCGAAACGTTGGCAATGAGAGTTTAATTTGAACCTGAAGAACTGACTGAGACCCGATGAACTATAGTTTTGTTTCTATTCCACGGTCGATAGTTTTATCAATATATATATATATAAGTCGTAGTCTGCCTGCGGAGCGACTAGTTTCTATCTTTCTGATGACGAGTATATCGAAATATAGTAGTGAGTTTCTGTTTCATTTCTGAGTGTTCTTTGTGTCAATATAGTTTATATATATATATATACATATATGTGATCAAACCACAATAAGAAATGGGAAAACAAAACTAAGATCTTTCAACCGTAACAAGCGGTCTACGTCAGAGTCAAAAATTGTTGTCAGATTGTTATTTCACGTGTTTATGTGAAATATTTTTATATATACATATATATATACGAGTATATATATCTATATATACACTTTTTCGATGAAAATATGATCCAAAATGGACAAATACAGTTCAATGTACATAAAGAAACATACAGAAATTAAAAACACAAACTTGATGTCTCTAATTTTCGGTTTGAACCGTCTTCAGGAGAGATAAGAGAGGGAAACCAAGCGCACTGGTACAGAGACGGTTGGAGACCAACAATGTTGCCACATACGCGCCCGGTCACAAAGAATAAGGTAAACAAAAATCAATTTTAATTAAAATAGGAATATGAAGGATAATAGTAAACACAAAAACAAATAAAATAATAAAAAAATAAAAACTGAGGGATGAACAGAAGAAATGATACATAAATAAATAAAAATTAAAATTATGGACTAAGCTTTAATAAAAAGTAGAGAATAAAACTTAAAATAAATAAATAAATGAAAAATATATAAGATGAAAGCATAAAAACTAGATGCAGAGACAAGACACTAATACAGTGAACCATTCATTATCTCTTAAGATTAAGGCCAGGTGCACTGCGACCATTGAGCAACCAAATATGGGCTTCTTCGGAGGCTCGGACACCCTCCGAGATAATCTTAATTATATCTTAAAGATATAATTAAATATTTTTAAATATAATTAAATCTAAATCTTAAGAGATAATGCTTCATTGTCTTAGTTTCATGTCTCTGCATCTAGTTTTTATGTTTTAATCTTATATATTTTTCATTTATTAAATTTATTTTAAGTTTTATTCTCTATTTTTTATTAAAGTATAGTCCATAATTTTAATTTTTATTTATTTATGTATCATTTCTTCTGTTCATCAATCAGTTTTTATTTTTTTATTATTTTATTTGTTTTTGTGTTTACTATTATTCTTCATATTCCTATTTTAATTTAAATTGATTCTTGTCTACATTATTCTTTGTAACCGGGTGCGTATGTGGCAACATTGTTGGTCTCCAACCGTCTCTGTACCAGTGCGCTTGGTTTCCCTCTCTTATCTCTCCTGAAGACGGTTCAAACCGAAAATTAGAGACTGTAAGTTTGTGTTTTTAATTTCTATATGTTTCTTTTTCTACATTGTGCTATATATATATTAAAGTTAAAAAATGGAAGCAGTAAACCAAATAACAAATATCAGAAATTAACCTGGAAAACAAAAAACTGAGTGACAAGTACTTACAGTATCTAATTGTTGGTTCAACTCTCATGGGCTAGAAGAATTTGGAAGACCAAGCACTACTGGTTTCCGTCAGTCGCTTACCCAGTGTACTTGGTTTCCTTCTTTCTTCTCTTCTGATGGCAATTGAACGAAAAATTAGAGACACTAAGTGTGTGCCTTTCAATTGTTTTGTTTCTCAAGCTTATTCCTGAAATGTTGTATATTTATTGAATATATATAATCATTTCGGCTAGTGTAAGTTTGTTTAAATATAATGCATTAAAATTTGCTACAGCTTCTGCGTGGACTAGTTTCTTGTTGACTAGAAATGTAGAAGAAAATATAAGAAGCAAAACTACAATAAGCAGTTACATCAAACGACGTAATGTTACAAATATTATACTTTAGACATATTTGTATAATATTTCTCCAAGTACATAGCATTATTATTCCTGTTCAGTATATAGTAAATAAGATGCACCAAACAATCAATCAACCAAACAAAGTTTGTAACAAATACTATATAACCACACCTCACCCCCGTTTTACTTATTACTTTTCGCTGGATTGGCAGTCATTCTCAGAGTTAGCAAAATCCAGTGGATGCACTTTACACCTTAATGGAACGGTTCTGAAATTTACACTAATGAACTAAAAAAATGAGTGAACAGCCATATGTCACTAGAGATGATTTCAAAACAAAGTATTTGGTGTTCATAGGTTATCACCAGGTTAGTTTTATCTTATCAATAACTGTGTAAGACAAATGATTACTGAAGGAGCCACAGTGCTACAATGCAAAGTAACGTCAAAGGACAATTACTAATTGCAGCCTAGTATGTCAAGGAAAAAACTCAAACCTTAATGTTCAAAATAGTTACTTAAAACATCTAGTGAAAAAATTTCTTCTAATGACTTTAAACCAGTTAGTGAATTGGCCATTATTAGTATAATCTGAGAGTGGATTTCTTAACTCGAACACTTCTTTGCCATTCCCCCACCTCCCCATTGTCAAACCTTCTCTTCTTGCTCGTAGTTTAGTCAGTTTATTTTAAACTTAAAATTATTTAGTGTTTTTTTCAATTTTTTCAACCTTCTCTACTTATCCTAGTTTTGTCAGTCTATTTTCAAACATAGAACTATTTAGTTGGGTTTTCTATTTTTCAACCATTTCTTCTCGCTCTTAGTTGTGCCAATCTATTTTAAACATGTAACTATTTAGTTTTTACTTTACTATAAGTGAAGCATAGTGATCGCGAAAACAGTTGATCTCGAGATTTTGATCGAATTGCATGTTTTGAGGCCCCAAAGTCGTTTTATGAAGTTTTTTCGATGATGTCTTTGTGTGGTGTGTGTGTGTGTGTGTGTTTTGGTTAGTGGGTGGGTGGGTAAGTGTGTATCCAAAAGTTTTTGTACACACTACAATCTTTGTTGGATCAAATTAATATTTTACACAAAAATGGTCCTCATGGTGTAGATGTGCTATGTAGTTTGGCAATCCATGATGGTGAAGACACTTTTTTGGCAAACATGTGTTTTTATACATTTTTTTTCTCCTAATCTACTAATTCTAGATTGTTGAAATGTTAGCATTATCTTTGAGGCTATAACAGTAATATCTGAAAAAAATCCTCAGATTTTAAAAATAAATGAAAATATTTGTTTTTAATAAAATGAGGTAATTTTGATTTACCATTCAAACTAAAAGTATGTAACGGTGGTACGTCATACCAATTGACGGATCAAAATAAAATTATACCTACAAATAAAACATTGAATTAAGAGGACTCCTTTGTTTTATATTACAAAGCAGATACTAATATTAATCTGATTCTTCGGTGATTCGGTGAAGCTGAAATTTTTTCTTACATGTTTCTGTAAATGACAAAATAGGGATATTTTGAAGTCTTAAAGGGAAAGCTTTGGCTTAAATTTTCAAAGCAGATTAGATAAAGAAGGAGATTAGATAAACGTTATTACAGGTAACAGATCCACTGGCAATGTATTTTGGAATGGCCATTTATGGGTTTCACTGGCTATAGAAACAAAAGTCATTTTCTCCTGTAAGTGATTATTCCGTAACACGAAATCTTCACTTTGGCTTTACAAAAGTGTTATTACTGCTTTGGTAGTACCAATGATATTATATTAATCAATTGTTTGGTATACAGAAATAAGCGCTTATATTGATAACTGGTTCAATAATTGTCTGTGCTATCTCCAGGAATGAAAAACTAATAAATCTAGACATCTATATTATTTCTAAACGGGACATTATATACCCAATAAGTTTGATATTATATTTACTTATAGTAAAGTTGACTGTAGGCCACTCCACACTTTTTTGCTATCTTTTCAACCTTCACTTCTTCCTCCTAGTTTTGCCAGTTTATCTTAAACTTATACTATTCAAATCTTTTTTTCATTTTTTCAAATCAAGTTGTAATTTATAATAGTGTATGATTTGATAAAAATAGTTCAGGGTTTCTATTGGTTGAAAGCTTGTGTATTGGTATACTGATTACAGTGTAAAGCTGTAGTGATAAGCAGAAACTCTTGATCTCTTACTTTAAAAATTAAAATGCTCTAAACAATGTTTCGTAAATTGAAGGCACTCAGTAAAAAAAACTAGTGCCAAATTTACTGCAAATTTTATTGAAAATAAAATTTATATATACATATATAGGTTTAAAATAAATTAGACTTGACTAGATTTTAGGTTTAAAAAAACTTAAAATTCCAAAGTTTAGGTTTCATTTTTTTTTTTAAGAGACATAGACATTTCTTACAAATTGAAAGAGCACCTATTATGTTACTGGGACACTAATAATGTAATAGTTATAGGTTGTTGCCTAACAAAAAGGTTTTATATAAAATCATAACTTGCAAACCTAACTGAGTTCCGTATTTCTTGGTATTTTTTCAAGTGCCTATATATGTAATAAGTGGTCATTAAATAATTCTTTATTATTATTTTCACTATGAAACCTGTGAATATCTGTATTATATATATAATTGGATTAATAATATGTTTCGAAAGAATTGAAAGACCTATTAATTTAGCTTGTATGTATAATGAAGAGTTAGAGATAGACTTCTACAATAAGAAACTTACATTGTCATGTGGTAAAAAAATTAAATTCCCAACATCACAAGAGTTAATAGAGCATACATGATACATTTAGCCAATGAAAGGAAAAGGGTAGAATATCTTGCTCACTCACCATGTAATAGATTTTAAATTTTTCAATAAATGGATTTAAAATGTCATTTAGTGTAAGAGTGACTCACGTAGGACGTATAACTCAGTCGGCTGGTAAACGGGTTAGCGTTAAATGTGATTGGGCCTGCAGGGACCCCTACTGTTCACCCCTTGCTGTAATCGTTTCAATAACTCATGTTAAAGGGTACTGAGAGCAACACGCAGTTCTAGCACAACTGGCATCAATTCACATATGGCGACTTTTCGAAATACTTGTCCTTTTTAGATAGGGCAAAGCTTGATATTAAATTAAGTACCTTCTATCCCTGTAAGTTTGAGTTCAACTGTTTTCCTCCCTCCTCAATGTTCTTTGTTAGTTTACAAAGCAATTATCATTCTTTCAATTCAATGCTCACACCATTATTCCTGTTCAGTAAGTAAGATGCACGAAACAATCAACCATTCAAACAAAGTTCGTAAAAAATACTATATATATTTTTTTATTGTTACTATTAACATATTTTTCTATTGACTTTCCATCCTTGATTATGAATATTAAATCATTAGTATCTTATCCTTGGTGTATACTATAATTAATACAAACATATTATATATTACTTTTTTTACATAAATAACACAGAAGACTTAACATAAATTTCATCTTATCAATAAAGCTTGCATTCCTGATTTATTTATTTTCGAAAAATTGAGGGTTATTCTGAATATGTCTTGAATTAGTGAGGAAATGTAGTATTGTATTAGATGCTGTATTTTACTATAAGAAAACGAATTTTCAAGCTTATTGGCAATTTAAGTACTTGATCTATTTTAATATAGCTGTCACGTGAACGTATTATGAAAAATGTATTAAATGTATCATCAAACTCACTGACAATCAATTTAATTACTTTGTTTTTATTTATTTTACTACGCTATCTTTAACTTACAAAAATGAAACAAAATCTAATGGATCTCGATTATCAAGAGGCTCGGAACGAGCAATGCACTCAAAAAACAAATCGTGCTTTTTATCAGTAGAAGTGAGCACCTACACTTCTGAGCTATATGCAATAATTATAGCCCACGAATATTGCAATAAAGAACCTGAAAAATTATTCCTAATCTTGCCAGACTCAAAATCGGTACTGACAGCTTTAATAATTCATTTCAGAGCGACCCCATGATAAACTTAACTTACGAACTTGTTAAAGAACTGACTATAAAGGAGAAACTGGTGGAGTTTGCTTGGATATTGGGTCACGCTGGAATTGAAGAAAACGAGCTAGCTGACAGGGCTACACAAGAAACTACAGAAAATATGGACAAGGAAATGGTTAGCAACAGACTAAAGGACTGTCAGGAATCTGTGGTGCTTAGAGTGTGGGAAGAATGTATTACTAGGTGGACAAGTAGCACTACTCAAGTAAGCAGAGTTCAACTTGAGTTCGGCGCAGCAATAAACTCCGCGGTACTACCCAGACACTATGAAGTAGTAATGAATCGGTTAAGAATTGGTCACAGCAGGCTAACTTACGACTTCATTCTTACGGAGGATTCTAGACCAATTCACAACTATTGTCAAGTCCCATAATCAGCACAGCATATTGTGGTGGAGTGCTTGTTACATAGAAAGTCAAGAGAGAAATCAGCAGCACTCCCCTAACAGACTTTTTAGCACTGAAAACAGGAAAACATAAAGAAATAATACATTTTTTAAAAGATTGCAAAATTTTCAAGCACATATAAACGTAAATATAAGTTCCAGACATATCAGAAAAATGTTACTTAGATGAGGATTGAATTAATTGCGCATAGCTCTAATGACTTAAAGGCGATGCATTAGAGAAAAAAATAACAAAACACAATGTAAACATTGTGATAGTCCAATTTGGTAAACGATTACAGGCTTCAGTGTAATATTTTCTCATCAAATATTCAAATTTAAAATTTTACAAAATTTAATGTTTCTATAATTACCAGAAGAAATTATTAATATTAAGATAACCAGTTTTCACATAAATCAGATAAGATACTTTTCTATGTTTTTGAATGGCCCAAAAGCAATAGCGTTCATTGCCACTCGAAGAACTATGAGTGTCTCCCTGTCAAATGTCATTAAGATTTATTACATGTTACATCATGTAGTGTGTTTACAACATTTTTGATAGACACTCACCAAGCCACACTCAGATCGGTATTGTCAAAGTGAATTTAAGGGAAATGAAAATGCGCAAATACGGTGGATTTTTTTTAAATGACTACAAAAATGAATAGCAATTGCTAAAGAAAATTAAATTAATACAAAGAAAGCTCACAAGCAGGACGGCAAGTATTCTTATAAAGAGAACGCACGTTTTCAGTGGCATATCGCAAAATTCAGTAACTCTAAGTTATTGAAATTCTTATTCTGAAGTATTAATTTTAGGTAGATGCATAATTAAAATTTTAAAAATAGTAGTTTAATGACAAAAAAATTCTGAATCCATATTACCTACTATAATTATTTCGAATCATACAATTTACAAGAAAAACAATACAGTTCATCCTCGCGTAAAGAGATAATTATGTGTTTAATCCCATTATTGCACAGTATTGCGTTTACTGGGCTTCAGATTCAATTTTAGGTTTAAAGTTTTACAAATAATATAAAACTGACTTTCTGTGTCACAAAATAAATATAAAAGTTTTTTTACTGTATTATAATTTTTTTTATAGTAATTATGAAATTCAAACTTCCTTGAATTAACAGGTGAGAAGAAAAAAGAATGATACTTTAATTCATATAAAGGGCAAAGAAGTGACTTTTCCATGATTAAATAATAAGAAAAAATGTGGTATGAGACGCAAATGACCTTAATTTACCTGTTAAGAAATAAGCATTGCGTACCAGCCTCGTGTAGTAAAATGAAATAATCATAATTACCTTGACAGTTTTTTGTTTAAAATACTTACATACTCGTTTTGTATTTCTGTACTATTACGTATATAACTAAAATTTTAAGTTAATTATAATCTATTGTAATTAAATACCAATTAATAAAGAGAACGCACGTTTTCAGTGGCATATCGCAAAATTCAGTAACTCTAAGTTATTGAAATTCTTATTCTGAAGTATTAATTTTAGGTAGATGCATAATTAAAATTTTAAAAATAGTAGTTTAATGACAAAAAAATTCTGAATCTGAAAAACCTATAATATTTAAACAAATAACACCGGCTTATGATTTAACCGAACTGTTTATTCCATTTTCGATTATGTATTTCTCATGGAAGAATTGGTTTTCGCTTCCGACCAAAACAGTTGTAAACAAAAATTCTGTAAGGAATTATGGTCGAGAATCAAGATACCACTATATTAGTACTATCCTGACCTGACAGTTTTGTATCTCTCACTACCAGAATAATCCTTCATCCTAAATAATATTACTAAGTTTTGTAAGACGTAGAGATAAAGATATTTTGTAGAGCCTAGGTTAATTTTCTCATTATGAGTGAACACCAGAAAGTAATTTCTTACACATTGGCCAGGTGGATTACGTTCTCGTCCAATTGAGATTGGTAGATCGGGGGTTGGGATACTTCACTCTGACCCTCAATTTATTCAGGAGGGAGTTTAAAAAAAAAATGTGGGCACGTTGGCCTAGGGAGAGAATGTTAAACCTGTTTTGATATATTCATATACATTCGCTTTTCGGACATGACATGGCAAAACAGAATAGGTTGAAGTTTTTCAACGTGGAGCCCTTTTGCCACGTCACGAGAAACCAACCGTTTCATTAGGAATGCAAAAAGGAGCAGTCATCGTAAAGAGCCCAATGTGAACCTCGTGATGGCGGGCTTCCACGACCTACATCAATAAAAGCTAAACACATAAGCCAATAAAAATATATAACACATAATTAAGGATTACAGATGGAAATGCAAAGGGACAAAACCAGAGTAACAGTTAATAAAGAGTTGAGATATAACAAAGAATAGGTAAGTAAGGTAAGGAGTCAGAGATTACAAGAAAGGGAGGAGAAACATCAGAATTTAACCTCATTGTGACCGGCTGGACAAAACACTCGAGGACCCCGGGCCAAAGACACAACCACCTCACAAAACCCCGCAAGAGAAGTTTTGAAAAAAACAGGGGTTAGGCCCATCTGACTAATCAGGCAGACTGCCACCCAAGCCAGAGGGTGAACGAGTGGACTTTCACCCTCAGACGATGGCTAACCCTCCGCCCAGTTGTACCTTTCTTGTCTCTCACCATGAGAAGACAACCCCCCAGTCGTGTTAAGCCCCCCCCCACAACAAGGCTAGATGAAGGCACATTGGAGAGAGAGAGAGAGAGAGAGAGAGAAAGGATGTTATGCTTCGGTCTCGAGCCTGTACAATATTAGATATCCATTAAAGATCCCTACTCTAAATACACTTCGGATAGGGAAAGTTTTGAACTCGCCTTATAGTATGTTTGTGAAGTAGCACAAAGGGCCAATCTCTAGCCAGTGTGTTCTCTCATAAACTGTGGCCTAACATCTTGTAAGCAGATATTGATTATTGACAGTCTTTAGTTTATCCAGTTCATACCTCGTCAGAACATGAAAAAATGTCATTTCTGTATGTTTTAAGTTCACACATTTTTCTGATTCTTCATAGACATATATTTAAAGAAATTAAAAATTTCTAGATAAATAAAGAAATTATAGTAACTCATTGATAATCATAATTAGTACGTTATCGATGGTTTTGCCATTCTGGACGTGAGCAAGGTTACTTTTAACATTTTTTTACTTTTAACTATTTTTCTTGCCGAGATCGAAAATTTAATTTTTTGATTTATAGTAGACTATCAAATTATTTATGGTAGCTTATTGAATTCAAGAATTTAATTTGTATAATTTACCTTCAGTGCATTTTACTAAGATAATAAATATATTATTTATCACAGTATTTTATTATTATATTATTATTTTATTAATATATTATTTATCACGGCATTAACTATTGGCATTTTTTTAATACACACTTATTTATTATTGATTATATTTACTATGAGCTTAATCAACTTCATCAACAATATAAAAATCTTGAGTGGCCTACACTCAACTAAGAATTACTTATATATTCTGCTGTGGATTAGACTATATATTCTGGTAAAGTATTATCGACTTAGAGAATCAATTTAATGACTTTATTGTTTTATTGAAGCTATAAACATTAAGCCAATTAGAACAAATTTTAAACAATTGATCTAGAAATCTCTGACAAGTTGTTATTAGGATCTACTGATACTTAGGCTGACTCAGTTTTCGTTTCTTTTTTTAATGTAAGCTTTGAATTTTAATTTCTTTATTCAACAATATTTTTCACCAAGAATTGTTTTTCACCTCTGTTGGTTATCAGTATGGTTGTATGGTTTGCAAAAATCCATTCCTCTTCAATTGAATGAGTTCAAAATATTCATGAAAAGAGTTATCTTTTTAAAATTAGAATCTCTGTTTTATCAGCATCAGTAATCATCTCTATTGGAGGCAAAAGTACACAAAAACCTTGCCCACAAAACTGGTGTCCTACTGACTCACAGTGTATAAGCATGTGCTTGCACGCTTCCCTGTGCAACCTTATGACAGAGTACAGCACGCAAGAAAAAAATAACACTCGCTCAGAGTAAATTAGATTTTTGACAAAGGAAAGAAATGTGATTTTTTAAAAACACCAGCATGCCATAAAATTCCCAGTATAATATTCTTATAAAAGACAAAAATATAAAACATGATTCCAAATTGAAAAAATTCTTTGAAAAATAAGAAATGAAATTATCCTACACCTTCAATTAAAAATGATCATAAAACTTTTTTTTGTACATTTTTCTGACATTTTTCAGACAAAATAGGAATATTTTCAAATCTTATTATTAGATCTGTTTGTCTTAGTACAGGTCCTAGGAAGTGTGTGTACAGGTCAGGAGGGCCTGAGTAGGTATTGAACCCCGGATCTACCATTTTAGAGGCAGTCACGTTGCCACTGCGCTAACCTGGTCCCTAGTGTCCTCACTAACGACAGTCTTGCCTTTTGCCTTCAGAGGAATGGAAATAAGAATATTATAATTTAGCACGGTGTAAAGTAATCACTGTGTACACAGATCTCTGGCAGAACGTCATTAACAGAAAACACCTTGAAGTAACACCTGCATGTTATAATCAACAATTGGATCAGGCTTAAATACCATCTAAAACCCGATGCGCATTAGGCTTCACTGAAATGTCAACTTTAAACTATCTCCTGAAATTCTAAAGTCCATTTTATGCATTTTAGATTGAATGAGTTAATAAAAGCATTTATATGTGAGTATGATAACTCGTATACTTAAAGTGAAGTTAGGTTTGGACCACTTCAGGTTGTTGATTTTGGATTGATTTAATGTTGAATTGAATGCACAGTTTTTTGTTATAAATCAGAATTTAAACTGGAAACTGCCTCCACTAATTACAGGTTCCTCTGTTAATAGCACCATTGATCTTGAAGCAGGCTGTAAGCTTTCTACTCATTTTGTGATGTCCATTTCAGAAAACTAATATGGAATAAAGTAGATTTCTTAAATAACAGTGTTTAGGCACAATTGAATGAAACAAATGGAAACCTAATGTGGTCCGATTGGATTTGAAGATTAAAATCATTCGTCTTTTTCAAACTTTTTTTTTGTATTTCTGTATATATTGCAGAAAAAGAAGAAAGTGTTTTAATATCGATTAATATCTCATATGTTTGATTTAATCTATCCAATTTACTAGTTTTTAAACTCAGATTCGCTGAATCAGTCAGCTCACACCACTTGACAAATTGTACCCAAAATAGAACCATATGAGGGCAAGAACTAAAAGAGTAGTTGAAATTACATGTACGGAAGAGGGCAATATTGTACATTTTATACGCTCGTAATTTTCTTACGCTAATCGGCTAGGTATAGAACAATAAAATTTTGTCAAAAAATCGACTTCAAAATAGCAAGTTCCAAAAAAAATTTAGTTATCGGAAATGGCAATCTAACCACAAAAAATAAATTCGACTCAGAGTAATGAATAATCGTACGAGTATTTGTCGGATTTGTTTACATTGGCTCAGAATGTATTTATCACAATCAAGTAAAGATATATGGCAATTGAATGTTAGATTACAAGAATTTAAAGCAGATAAAATTGGTGTAAGTATAGCATAGTGTCAATGAAATTGTGATGACTAGGGGCTGCCGAGAAGTAGTTGTGCTATCACACCTTTTGTGATGATTATTTTTGGATGTCTTTCTTGATGATATGAATAAACACATACTCAAGGATATGCATATGACTATAGGATTTTAAGATATTGATTAGAGGTGGTACTGAGCTTAAGCTGCATGATTTCCAAATTGTTGAAAGATGAATAAAGTAGAATGATCTAGGTAAATATCCGACTACTTAGAGGGACACAAATACCTTGAAGTTTCTGGAAATAAAGGACTAAACAGAAAAGCCATGCACTAGATATATTGGCCTAGGCAATTTAATAATAACAATAACATTGGATCAATGATTTTTAAGTTTGCTATAACTGATAAAATGGATATAGTCACAATAAAACAAAGGAAATTATTAAATTGGTTTTCGATAAATTTAATAATTTACTGAAGCCTTGATATTACTTGTACACTATAAATATATGAAAATAAAACCAAAACTCAATTTATTATTGGATATTACCATTCCTTATAGTATGGTTGGGTCTACCTCACTCCATATTTTTGAGCTAGTAATTAAGAAAATCTGATCAAACTATAATACTCATTTAAAAATTTACTAATAATGGATGAATAATAACCATTTAAAATTAAATTTAATAGTTTAATAGTTTTTTTTTAATTTGGTTTAAAGCGTACAAGCAATTGTCCATATAAATAAATGACGATTTTTATTTTTGAGTAAGAACTATTTCTCCAAGTTAGTAAAAAGAAGTCTGTTATCCATGAATGAATAAATTTCTATAATTTTGTTTATATTTAATTAAATGTTAATAATTTAAATCACAATTCAAATTAAATATCTATTTAATATTTACTTGTAGATTCAAAAAAAAAAAAATAACTTTGAACAAGATAAAAAGAACAAGTAAATTAATCATTAATAAAAATGTTTTTCTTACCACATATTTCATAAAGGTTTTAAGAAGCCAACATAAATATATATTAAAATTTCCTAGTTATACTTTCAGACATTATGGAATGATGTTGACATGTGACTATGTGTTGCAAGTAATTACAGTCTCATAAAAGATATTAATGCCTAAGCAACTCCAGAGGAATCGTAAAAATGAAAGAAACCGTATATGAAACAAGAACATGAACTAATGTGTTTTACCAAACGGCTTTTGTTAGAGTTTATCACTGAGTGTGTTTTACTGCAAAACAAATAAGTTCACATGGGATTATGCCATGTTATAACATATGTATGTTAATATAAGTATATGGAGTCCTTGGTTTAAAAAAATACACAAAATTGTTGGTTGGAGTATATTGTATAGCCACAAAAATTGGAATAAACGATTCATTCAATAATTCAACTTTACTTTTCCATACTGTGTTTTCATGAAATTATCTTTTGTATTAAACTAACACCATTAATTTTTATTAATGAAATGATTTCGTCTGATAATTGACTATATAAACAGAACTGATCCAGAATTACGATTCTGGTATGAAGATATTATCAAGTTTTTCTGTTATTCAGTTATTAGTTCCAACTGACTCAGAATAGGTAACTTATTTAGGTTTACTGGGTATTTTTTTTAAAAAAAATTTCAAAATTGTAATAATCAAATACATTTTTTATTAAATCCAAATTTTCCACTGATGACTGAAACGTTTCATATTTTTAATGATATTTATCAAAATGTTTTAAAATGATATACTTATTAGAAATTAAAATAAGTAACTCGTTATTAAAAAATTATTTTATTTCCACTATTACGTTATTTTTAAATTTTGCTTGAAGGAGCAGAGCTGTAGTTGAGGGTTACTGGTGGATCAATACCAGCTCTGTGTATTATGGTTGCTTCCAGCACCCTGAAAACTTTGCAATTCAAAACTTTGCTATTAATTCACAACACATTCGTGACAATTTCCAACTATTTAAGCAACAGTTTTTTTTTAACGAAGTCTGTATTTTTTTTGTTGATACTTCTTATTTAGCTACTATCAAAATAACATATATAAAATAATGTAATTAATGCTAGCTTTTTCTCATGTTCGACAAATTCGTCTTCACGTAATTAAATTTCATATAGTTTATCTCTTAATTTAAAAAGTGTTTTTTTTTTAAACTTGTATAATATTATTACTCAAATTCAACAAACAAATTTAAATTGCAAATTTATTTTGTAAAAGTTTTTTAGAAAAATGTGCAATTCAAGTTAATATAAGAATGTTTATAGAATTCATAAATGCCATAACAAAGAAACTAATTTTTATACATTTAATATTATATTAAATTTTACAACTGTAAAATAGATCAAACAATATGTTTGCTCTATTAAAAAAATTCTTTTGATTATACTAATCACTGGATAAGTAAATTACATTTTTTTAACATTTGACAAAATAATAAATGATTATGGAGACATTGGTAAACGAATGAGAACATCAAAGCTCCACAGGATTGGGTCGTAATAGTTCTGTTGTAAATAACTTTGATATTGGACCGTAAGCCAAACAAATTGGATATCTCATGTTGGAAATGACTCTTGTTCGATCTAATAACCTGTGTTTTAACAACCAGGCCGATCATTTCGTATTTGCAAGAGCTCATCCCTTGCATATTATTTCTACCAATTAATTTTGAATTAACAATGATATTAGAACACCAGAAATATCTGATATGACTGGAGAAACCTCCAGTGCATATACTGAGAAATGAGATCGGTATCATAGAAGAGAAGCTCTAGTATGTTTGGGCACTCTAAATCGTAAAGTACTCCTAACATATGCCTTCTGTAATTACCTATAACTATTTTGATTTCATCACCTGTCCTTACACACGTTTATATGGTTCATGATTAATCATATGAGAACTGTATAAAGTTTTAATGGTTTTAAAATCTAAGAAAATCACCATAGAAATGTTGGAAATGAGCTTTATGAATAATTTAAACATATACAACCTTTCTGTTGCTAAAATGTTGTAAGACCTATCAATAGTACTTACAACCTTAGAACACTTTATATGACTGATCAAGCAATTCCAAAACCATCTCTTGTAAGAGTCTTTCCACCCACACCCACAACTTAGCAGTTCAAGGAAGTTTTAATTCTCCTCGTTTATACAAATAGATTAGTGCTGAAATGTAAAGCAGGTGGAGGTTTTTAATTTCTGAACCATTTAAGGGTTGCCTTAGCAGAGAATAACCTGGAAGTAATATTCATGTCCTTCTAGACAGCCAAACGGTCATTAAATCATAATAATTAATTATAAAATGCCTGTAAGAAGTGAAATATAACTACTTACTCGCAGATTGTCATGAGTTGTAGACATTTTTTCAAAGAGATAGCGGTGCACTACAAAGTTCACTTCTGATGGGTACTAGATTAATCAATGTGTCAGTAGAATTTATGAAATTGAAATACAATGAAATAAATATGAGTGCTGAACAAATAACGTTAAGTGTAGTTGTTTAACAAAAATTGAGCCCAATTGAAAAGTTAATAGATTTTAAAAGAGTTTTTAAAAATGGATAAATGATTAAATTAATTTAAACTTTACTAATGTCTGTTACAGGTTTTATTAATATGTATTAACTGATCGCAGTTGATACTGCCGAGATACAAACAAATCTGTTTACCGTAGGTGTAAAATAAGTAAAGGGCGTGCTTTTTTTTAATATGTATGCAAGGCTTATTCTTTAACAAAAGCAAAACTCAGTCAACATTAATGATATTTTCATTAAAATCGAGATAGACGACGAAGGTAGAGGGTAGCAAAACCTCTCTCTTATGATCAAAAACTCAAGGGACATAAAGAAGTTGCACTTTCAATATGGAAGATTATTGAAAACGCATTGAAAGTACCTAATGATATACGATACTGCCTCGACATGATAGGAGGCTTCCAAAGGAATGTAAAGCATTTAATGAGAAAATATTTTGTTTAATATCGCAAAACGTTCTAACTGTAGATAGTACAGTTATTTATAAGAATATTACCGTGAGAAGTTTTGAGAGTGACAGTATTCAATAAAACTAGGCGATTCCATATACTAAATTGACATATTTTTTTTCACTTTAGTTGATAACTGGTACAAGTGAATGTATATATTCAGAGTTAAACGTCCAGAACACTGACTATATGGAGACATTTATTAAACATTTCATAAAGTTTAATAAATCATTAAAAATGACTGACTTTAATAATTAATTTTGAATTATTTCTAATTTTGATTAGGTTTAAGAATTGTTTTATTACATCCCGTAATTAAATGATGAGTTTAGATCAGTGGCGTGCGGCGAGATTCATAGCAGCTGAGGTACTGACTTCTCACAGTCAGGAAATTTCCAGGAAATTTAAATCCTGTAGTAATAGGCGCCCTACCATGAGACAGGAGAACTGCGTGCCTCACTTAGTGACACTTCGCAGCAGTTTCATGATCGCTCAGCACAAGAATGTCCTAATACACATACCATTGCTAACAAAAAAAAACTGTACCTTAGAAATTTATTTAATATAGCAAAAGTATTTAAACATTTTAATAGTGACATACAGAGAGGCAGAAATACGGTATCACTGCCAGTACAGTTAGCAGTCACTGCGAGGATCTATCGAGAGGCACAGCAGGCGGCAGTCCTACAACGCATTTCTTTTAAGTATCTGAACAGTAAATTTGAAAATCAAGCAATTTTGAATAAAAGCAATCTAAAACTGGTGAAGTGAACATGAACATTGTATTTCCTGATTGTCCAGAATAATTGATGAACGAATGAAAATTATGGTGTTATTGACTATGATTCAATAATGAAATGAAACAGCTAACATTAGCATTTTAAAGTACGTCATATTGTACATAGAGTACAATGAAATTGACTGCTATAAATGAAATTGAGCAAACAACCAAAACTAATAGGTTAAATATTACTACTAAATTTAATTAAATTAGTGACGTTATCAAAAATGTTATCAATGGATGATGTAAAGTTATTTAATGAAGTAGTTATGTAATATGCATAATTGGTATTTTTTTGAATTATACGAATCAATTGTTGCTTCTTGATTAATTTTATAATTGTAAAAAGAAGCTTACTTTTAATATCTAAGAACTCTAAGGTTTTAGTCAGATTAAGTAACAACCCTAACAAATGAATACTAGTGAAATTTATTAGGTGTCAGTATTTGCAATAATTAAGAACCCATGCAGGTTGGGTTAAGTCAGACTGCAGAAGCCGTCCCATGAGACACATAGGTCAACGATTGGCCCTTTGTCACACCGCACAATGAACACTCATTACTGGGAGTCCCAAATTTTGCCTAACTCAAGTGTATTTGGAGTAGGGATATTTAACAGGTACTTGATATCTTACAAACTCTCGTCCGACAGCTTAACGTCCTCTCTGAGGGATGATGTGCTCAAATTTTTTTTTCACCTCACGCGTGAATAAATCGAGGTCCAGAGTGGGTATGAAACCCAGGATTTACCAGTCGAGAGATACGTAAAGCATTGGCTACCCTGGCCCCTATTGGAGGATCTGTGAAGTGATAACTTTTGTATACGTATCAACCCACACACCAATACATATCCAGACATAATTCATGAGTATCAAAAATAAATGCATGTAACTTCAAAACAAATATGCACGTCAAAATCTTAAAATCGATTTCTTCTTATTCATTGTACCTAAATAAAGTAAAGTTAAAACTATATACTAAATTCTAAGGTACGGATTTTGGAAAAGACTAACTACTCGACATATTAGGTAACAAACTGTAATTTAGTACATCGAAGGCAGCCATACATTTGATATCACCATATATATTTAACAGCTCTGACTGTATTCCTTTTGACAGTATTCATTAATGCCATTAAAATAAATATATTTAATATTAAATAATAAAGAGGTAGGTAGAACTATGATTATAGGCAAAACCACTTGGGACTGCTATTTCTAGATTTAACCCTAAAGTGAGCACCTTACCAAAAGAGTTTCTTATCGATAACCGGTCGCGTGCTGCTATCAGAGCTAGCCTAAATCTAATCCGTGATTTACACCACACATGGGCGACCTACAGCCCGCTGACATTTGGTAGCCACTGTAGTAATACCGATATGATCACATCTTGTTTACACATAATTTTTCTTGTTTTAGAGAAGTGGAATATAAATGGCAAGAAAATTATAAAATGTAAAAATAAAGCTTTAATAAAATTATTTGCTTCAATTTACTGGTCTGATTGATTTCACGTTGTACTATATCGTCTTATTGTTTTTTAAAGTAATTCATAGTAATTAATCAGTGAATTTTAAATACTACACACAGTTTTATTTTATTATAAGAAATACTAATTATGACATAATACAAAGCAAGTAAATTCAAATTTAATAAAATAAAAGTTAATTAAAAAATAGTTAGCATATTCCCATGAAAAATAAGGTTCCATCATTACATATTTTCATAGATGCAAAGATATTTAAAAGTTATCCTTACCAGGAGAACATCTCTCAATTTTTAATTCGATAGGATTTAGGTAATTATAAAACTCATGGACATTAAACGTCCCCCATTTGACCATTAAGTTCGTGACTTTGAATCACTTCTTATTTTGCTAAAATAAAGTACCCCTCAATGTTTCTTTTTCTATTATTTGATAATATAATTGATTATATTTTAGTGAAACCTCAGAACAAGATTCTATATAATTTTATGTAACTAAGTTACATATTTTGTATAAAACGCATGCCTTTTAACGTCAATCTTGAATTTTGAGTTTAAATGTATAATGTATGGCTAAATACTAAATGCTATTAATACAAGTTTTAGTTTGGTAGAGTAATTCTCAGCTGTTAAACACAGAGATAGCTGATTGCTCTCCATGATGGCACCTCTGTTGAATGGATATTTTAATTAGGCTTATGATACTAGATACATGATTCTGTTAGCGTGACTGGTGAACACCTAGAAGACTGGACCACGCCACCCAGTCAAAACAATATCACTCTCAGATATCTCTATCACTCAGGGCGTAACGCTGAGAATATTGAACTTGAACATTCAAATGTTAACTTAAATTCTTGAACGTCAGTCCCTCTTGAAATTATGCCTCAGTAAGCAGTTCGAAAATTGTTTCATTTAAATTGTAATTTGTCATAGTTAAATTAAGCACTGTTTAATTTAACACTAAAAAAAAGTATCATCATTAGTAAAATACATTATTTTTCCATTCATTTATACATTTTTGCAAAAAGTAAACTGCCTTCTAAAGACAATAATGTGAAATTCTTCCTACTGCCGTTAAAACTATATTGTTTTGCTCTCTTTCCAGTTTTAATATATCACATTTGAAAATAGCTGTATTATATCTCATATACATTCTAAAGTAGTGCAATCAGTTATTATATGGTATTTACTCATTGTAGGGTAAAAAGCTAATAAAAATGTCTCCACATATAAAAATATAATGATATAAACAAAGCGTTTCGAATACGTAGTATTCTTCCTCAGGCATTAATTAACCTTAGTTAATGCCTGAGGAAGAACACTACGTGTTCGAAACGCGTTGTTTACACCATTAAATTTTTATATGTGGAGACCATTTCATTAGCTTTTTACCCTACAATCATATATATTCATTTATGAAATAAGCATCCATGAAATCAATATATATCTGGATGCAATTTATATTTTCAGCCTCAAAAAACTGACTACATCAAAATAAATATTTCTACACCCAAACATAAAAAATTGATTCCCTGAAGGAAAGGAGTTATTGTATGTTTCGTTTTTGTGTGTGCGTGCGTTCAGAAGTAACGACTACTGCAGTTAACTGTATTTTGCTTTGAAAGACCTAAATCTGGTCATACTTCCAGTGGGAATTATCAATAGTCGGAATTTTTAATATTTTCTATCGTCCGTTTGACCTGTTCGTTCGCAGAGCCAGTTATTTTGAATAGATGACAGATCATGAACTTCGGGAAACACCTTGTCAATTAACTCTTCCTGGGGGCTTAAATACAAATGAAATTGAAATCAACTAACAATACCGACTTGCTATACCTGTATATATTCAAAATAAACTTGTCTGTGAAGTTAACCAAAGACAGCTTAAAAGTCCATAACTTCGCTTCTACGTTGAATTTCCAATCCATTCAAAGCTTAGATTTTAAGTTACACATAAACAAATCTGTCAGCGTTTCAGCGCGCTATGTTTCATGGTGGATGAGTTTACTAGCGACAAAATTATGCGGACAAACCAACATACAGAAATTTTTCTAAGGGTGGATTCGGTTTCTCTAATATATGAAACATAGAGAAAACTTGAAATGAGTCAGTTCTAAGCAATGTACAGACAAAATCTTTCTTTTATTTATATAAATATGTTTAAGCATTATTAAAAGAATATCATAAAACAATTTTGCAAATTTAAATATTATATTAATATTATACGTAACAAATAATTTATATTTTCACCACTTAAATAGTAAAAGGTTATTTACCGAAAAAGTCTGAGTTTCCATCTAGTAGAACAGATATTCAAAAATAGGTAGAATTCTCATTGATATGATTGTTAAATTAGGTAACTCTGCATTCTTCTTGCAAAATATTACAAGTCAAGTTGAATATCAAGTACAAATAAGAATAATAATTTCATTCTTCAGATTCAGTTAACATTAAAATTCAGTAGGAATTCTATTACAAAAAGAAGACATTTTTTTAAAATAATTATTATAGTGTAGTTATTATAGTAAAGTATCGAATAATCTCTGATGTAGTACCAACCTTCAAGGAAATGCTGTACTAATTTTATTATTAATTTAACAACTTATTCTTCTTGCAAGATAATGAAATCACTAAATACCCTTACATCAGAACACTATAATTCAAATAGGTTTTTTTAATTATTTTTCAATTACGTATGTTAACTTTCTGATTGTTGTACATTCAATTATTGATTTTTTGTTCATTTAAATTATCTGCTTTAAATAATTTATTTATAATTGCCGTAATTTTTTACAATACGAAACAACTGATCCTTTATTAATAAAATAGTTTTAACAATTTTCTTTAAAAGAACTTTTAATTGTAATAAAATTAACTATAGCATATGATGTATACGACTCAGTTATTTATAAATATTAAATAGTTAGAATAAGAAATAGACTGATAAGGAACACTTTTCATATGTAAGTAAATTTCTCACAAACCAAGGGAGTCTATAAAATCAACAAAAAGGTGCATATGACAGTACAAGTTGGCAGGAGGTTACCCAACCCACCTGCAATTAGTCGAGCAACTGCTTCATTAGCCTGCCCTCATGGCTGTGCTCAAGAATTGACCCTCATAAATTTAACAAGAAAAAACCTAACATCAATCATTATAGGCTGCCTCTGAAAAAAAAATGTTTTATGAAAATTCAATTCATCTGCTGCTTGAGAAATTTTCGTATGCAATTAGTATAAATAAAGCAAAAAAAGAGTGAATAGTTTTAAATTATAAACAACACTTTTACGATATTATAATCGACAATTTGTCTCTAATATTCAGATTTCTCATAAATCGTTTAAAAATGAATATCATATTTAGCAATTATTAATGTTGTTTTTTTTTTTATCTAAATGTACAGTATACAATTTACTATTTGACAATGTGTTTTGACAAAAAAATTCTACATTTGATTGTTTTGGATAAAAACTTGAAGTCTCTGATTTAGAACTGTCTCATATATATTTACTGTTATATATAAATATTATTACTGTTATTATTATTTATTACTGTTATTGTTAGTATTATTAAACTAGGGTCTCAGTCTCATCGGACTCATGCACACAGTGGCCATATATTTGTTATCCTGCTTCCATTTGTCATTTCTAAGATTAATTTTAGATTTTATGTTCTTTAGTCAATTTCATAATTGACTTCAGAGATGTGTAGATCACATATTAACTCGTTAATTTTTTTATATGATTAAGTTTTTTATTCGACAATTAAAGATTAATCGTAACGCTGCTAATTTAATCAGGGTTGACAAACCATTCAATCACGCACTACAATCTAATAAATTAATATAGCCTACAAGTAGCCTAGAGGCTAAGTACAGTAGACCCATAAGATAATAACTACTACTGACACTGGCAGAAGGACGGTAAGATTCGGATGGACTCTGGAACAGTTTGACCGATGATATCCATATTTCAATATCTTCTATTAGCCCATTTAGTACCGCTGACGCACGTCATAAATATCGGAGAAAAACCTCAAAATCAATGAGTTTTGCTCATTTTGAAGGGTTTTCAACTGCTATTATCTCGGAAACTACTGGACAGATATCAAAGCGGTTTTCACTGCTGAAATGCCATTATTTTTCTTTATAACATATTAGAAAATGGCTACGTCTATTTTGAATAAGTAATAAAATATTTTGTATTTATTCAGACATATTTCGAACGTAGCGGAAATGGTGATTATACAGAAAATTGTACATAAAATTACAATCAATGTAGTTTCACAATAAATGGATCTAACATGCCCAAATATTTGAGAACAAAAGATTTAGTTATCCTGCCGTGGTTTGTAACTTTAGTTACGGATAAATAAATATAAAAATTAAAAATAAACTAGCCCGAACCGTTCTGTGTGACACCATTACGAAAAAGGGATTAATATAATACTGTTACAATATTGAGAGGGTTTTAGCTGTTATTTTTACTCAATTTTTCTTTGTAACCTGTAAGTTTTTTAACTCTTTCTGGGTTTAAATAAACGATTTTTGTATTGAAAACCAAACGACTTATTAGAATTTCCACTGATATAGGACAATAGTTCAAACAAAAAATTACGATTAAAAGTAAAATTAACACACGATTAATCGCGATTTAAAATGTTAATCGTTGCCCAGCTTTAGTTATTATTAACGGGAAATTTTAACACGGTATAAGAATTGTTAGGCAATTAGACGTAATGTGTTCAAAGATTTCTACTTCTTCAATGCAGAGTCTGCATTAATCGTATGACCTTAATTGTAGCTTGCATAAGTGATATTTATATATTTTAATTAACCTTACCATTATTTTATAATTAACTACATAGCAAACAGTATAAGAGACATTTAAAAATATTATTTGAATGCTTTAAATCAAAATTCATTTGGAGCGCTCAAACTTGTTAAAAAATACTACTAATAGGCATTCATTTCTCGCGGTGACATCGAGTGGACATAAAAGGAATGACTGAATAAATTTCAAATGTGTACCCGTAACGGGAGCAAGGTAGTTGTCTGTTGATCAGATTCCATTAAGATAAATGCCCGTCCTCTTGCTACTGCCTTTGGTCTCCTACCAACAATACCTATACTAGACCTAACCTTGCTATTCTACTCTTCTAATCCCTATTCAAAACAACTTCTATCCTGATATTTCCCCACATATTGGTCGAGTAATTTTTGTCAAATTTATTTTATTATTTGACTAAATTATTATATACTATCGATCACTAAACAAAAAGTAGCTAAAAGTATTCAATGATACAAATTGGTTGTGATTATAAATCGTGGAAGTATCTTAGTTTCAAAATTTTTTTAAAAGATAGCACATTATCACCAGAAAATATTTATTAATAATTTTTCAATGATATTGAAAAATTGCACAAACAGAAAAGCATTTTAGAACCGTCATCTGATATCTTATGATGTTAAGAGAAGAATCTCGTATTACATTTTCTTTTATTATTTTTAGTTTTTATTACATTCTCTCAATCTCTCTTTATCAAACGCATACACACACACACGCACACACACACACACACACACACACACACACTTTGGAATTCTGCTAAAACATCAAAGCTACCAGTAAATCAATGAGAAAAACTAACTAGGAAACATTTTTGAATGTTGTATGAATGATTCATTACAAAAATTTTAAGAAAACTCGTTTCCAATGAAAATCAGTTATCAACCCAAAAATATAATCATCTTTCTATATGGACTCTCAGGTCCATGCAAGTAATATCATTGGAGATAGAGGCATACTTTACTAAATCAACTTTAAATTCATTTTAAAATTAACCAAAATAAATATTGTTTAAAGCATTATCAGTAACTCTACATATTCAGAAAATATTTGTTTTCTTCATAAAACAAACGTATTCCTCCACAAATCTCTAATCGGTTATTTACCTGAATAATCCCTTTGGTTATTTCTAACATGAGTACTTGATAAACACAAGATTCCTTTGAAGTGTCTTCGTTCAGACTCAAGATTGATATTACACGAGGACAATTCTAGCAGTTAAGTAGTCAGAAGTGGCCATTTCATAGGACTGCTGACCTTCACTGGGCTCAATATTTTGTATTGTTGTTGACAAAGCGTAACCTCCTATTGTGTCATTTCCAACAGAGACGAACATGTTTGGTTTCAACATGTTTGTATCCACATATAAGTATTATTTTAAGATCATAGCATTGTACTTATCATTATAAGATTATCATGAACATTATAGAATGCCATCATAAGATAATAGATAGTGCTTGTAAAGTAAAGGAACATTCAAATTGCCAAACAGCAATAACGAAGTATTTTCAACAGTATGGAATTCAAATTTCCTGTTATTACCAAGTACATATTATAGTACTCTTTCAACCAATTTTGTTTTGCACTACTAAATAACAAATAGACTTTGGATATTATTATTGGAAATTAGTTTTGTCTAAACAGAGCGAATATACTTCAATTGTAAATAAAATAAAACTAATGTGATGCATATTACGTTTGTTTTCACTTAAATTGTACATATATTAAGGAACTATAAGTCTTTATGTTTAGTATTCATATGTTTATTATCATCCAGCAATGAAAAATGATTATCAAACGTGTTCCCGCCCTACAACTTCTGTCGTTGACTTGCATTTTCTTACATAAATTAGTCGGGAGTTTATTGAATAAGCTTCTGTTATTCCAACTAAAAGCAGATTTAAATACACCACTATTTATACAATTGTTAGTGGACTAGACTGAACTTTTTATGAAGCTTCAAGAGTTCTGTACCACTTTAAACTTGTTGAAATATAAACTAAATTGCTGAAATAAAGTTTGAATATTTAATAAATGATTAAAAATGAAGGTAAATGCCATCTTGATGCCTTAGAAATCTCACAGCATGAAGTAGTGTGCTTTAAAAGAGGTTTAAATTTCAAAGTCAACATTTTACATTATTATTCATATTCTTACTTCGCTGACTTTTATTAGCATACAGTTTATCAAATACGCATTTAATCAACAGAAATTCTAAATATTTTAAACCCTAAAGGGTCCCAATCTATCTACATGCATATTTACTAAAATACAATACTTATATTATATTAATATGTGATAAGTAGTATTTTTTGACGCAAATGTCCTGCTTTTTGAAAACAACTATTTTTACTTTACTATAAGTAAAGTATAGTGATCGTGAAAAAATTTGATCTCGAAATTTTGACGGAATTATATGTTTTGAGGTCCCAAAAGTCGTACTGTGAAGTTTTTTTTATGATGTCTGTGTGTGTGTGTGTGTGTGTGTAGGTGGGTGGGTGAGTGTGTTAACATTGCTTGTTATCACGCTACGGTCCAGAATCTTTGATGGATCAAGTTGATATTTTACACAAAAATGGGCCCCATAATGTAGATGATCCCTTTTGTTTGGAAAGAATTATGCATGACGAGAAAGTCACTTTTTTTGTCAAAAACCGGTTTTTAGAAAACATTTTTTTCTCTTAAACTGCTTACTCTAGAGTTTTGAAATGTTGTAATTATCTTTGAATTTGCATATGAAATAAGCGAAAAATATATTCAGAATTTTAAAACAACGGGAAATATTTTTTTTTAATAAAACGTAAAAATTGTGACTTATAGATCAATCTCAAACCTTGTGAGAGTGATACAAGCCATACCGTTTGACGGATCAAAATGAAACTAAGACTAAAAATAGAACATTATGTGGAGGTTGAGTTGAGATATTTTTTTCCAAGGTACATTCACCGAAGGGGCGTTAGAGTTCGATTTCTGTTTTCAGAAAATTTTTTTTACGCTAAACAGCTCATTAAAAAATCGTGAAAATTTGACCGAAAATGGAACAAACAATTAGCAATTTATAAAAAAAAATCATGAATGATCAAATTTCATTCACGGCAATGAGCAATAAAGCTATAAAAACTGTTTGTTTATCCTGGACTAAGGGATCACCTGCTATATTTGTCGAATTTTTGATGTTTTTTTACAATGTTTACATTGACTTAGAAATTTTTTGAGCAAGTCCACTGAGATAAAATTAGTCTATTCTAGTCTAATAGTTCATATTTATTATTTTAAAAAATTAGAAGCTCCCAACTATAAATGATTTAAATTATATTGAATAGCTGACTTGGACTTTGAGTTGAGTATGTAAACTGGCTAATTACTAATATCTTTTTTTTCAATATACATTCATACCAAGCTTGTAACAGAGTACAAGACTCAGGAAAAAAGATAACAATCACTCTGAGAAAATTGGTATACAATTTTCGACAAAAGGGAAGGAAATTGATTTTAATAAATACTAAGAAGCCATAAAATTCCCAGTATAATAATTCTATAAAAGACCAAAAATGTAAAAGACAATTAAAATTGAAACCATTCGTTTGAAGATTAATAAATGTAATTATCGTACATCCTTAATTATAAATCATCTTAAAATAACATGTTTTCTTCGATGTTTATGATGTTTTTCAGAGAAAAGAAGAGTATTTTCCTGATTTAAATTTGAAAATTTGACTTAAATATTCAATGTAGAAGGTGGTCAAGTAACCGATGTAAGAAATCCACTAACTATTTGGAAAAAATGCCATGTTCTCTTGTAGGAGATTATTTCGTATCATGAAATTTTCACTTCGGCTTTTCAAAAATGTTATTACTGCTGTAGTTATACTAATGAGATTATTTGCATCAGCTATGTGATGTAAAAAAATATGCTTATATATTGATAAGTCGATCAATCACTTATCTGTACTACCTCAGAATTGAAAGACTAACAAACATCTCCCATTTAAATGTTTACATTATGCTTAAACGAGACATTATATATTATATACCCAAAAACATTGACTCCAGATTTTTTTTAATTAATTCCCAGTTTTATAAATTTGCTTTTTTTGTGGTTGTCAAAGTTTAAAACTGTATATTACCTCTTCTATGAACGAAACACATTAACGGACGTAGTTTATAGATGTTGGACACGTTGTTAAGAGATGTAGTGTTCTCCTCTTCAGAGGTGGTCTCCAAGTACTAACCAAGATCACTGTTGATTAACTTCTATGTTCAAATGGGAACCGGTACATTCAACATGTCTATGCTCGTTAGCTTTTGGACTATATTTTGAACTATAGATATAATTTGACTACATCAATAGACTATTGAATTTAATTCTATATTATTGTTATCAAAAGGGCATTTTTAAAGAAATGCTTTAAAAAAGTTATCTGTAGTGAATAGATTAAAGATAATAAGAATCTATGTACACATCTCGATTCTAGAATAGCATTAATTGTGGGTATTGAAAAAAACGAACAAAACAAAGACGACGAATGGTATCGTTAGCTTGTTAATTAACTAATAATAAATAACTACTGATAATTATAAAATAAGGAATTTTATTTAAGTGGCATTTAAGTTTGATTTCAACAGTAATTTGATGTGTTCGTTATGCCATCATTTGCGTTTATAATTGTAGTCTGAACATTTTCATCGTATGACTGAGATAAATAGTTTACTTGTTTATCATATTTAAATTTAGTATTTATAATTATGGTTAAGTTACAAATATATTGTACAAACTATTCAGCAAAAGCAATTTTATGAGAACTATATTTATCATTAAAACATGATTCGTTAAGTAAATAATATTTAAGTAAGAACAATATATATTGATGTCCTAAGGTTCCTGGGACTATTGGAGCTTAAAGTACGTGACAGGTTTGTCAGCATTAGGTAAGCAAAACAACTAATGATGATTATGGAACATCTCAGGAGATTTTCGTATCGAATTAAAACCAATTCTGTCTCAAAATCAATAAACAAGAAATAAAGAGAAAATAAGATTGAATCCTAAAACGTTGGCCATGTTCTCTTCAAAGGGTTCAATGCGTTTATAATTGTTTGATTTTGTTACACCTCATAATTCGATTTCTTGTAACTAAACAGGTTTCTATATGAGTAATTTAACATGTTAGGTCAGTTTTGATTGCCTATTAGGCAGTCGTCTTAATGCTCTAAACCTACGATTAACTGCATGACGATTAAATTTTATAAGTGCTGTTCAGATTAGTCTACTGTCGAATATTACACCCAAGTAACGTTTTATGTCGAGTTCTGGGACCACAACTACATTTAAAAAGACAACTGAGACACCGTAACTGATTGTTAATTAATATTTTTTTTCTTTTATGCCTATAATATTTTATTTTCATGACAGCTACGGTTATTTGAAAATTACAGAAATTTTGTTTAGTATTTATAAGAAAGTGGATTAAGAATTTACCAGCAGACATAATCGGTAGTTGCATGGATGAGTTTATAGCAGTAGCTAAATTAAGAATGCTATTTTTGACACCGAAATATACTTTCTTCTAGATTCTATATATTTACAGAATAAACCAATGATAAATACATGTGACATATGTATAAATATATGATATATGACAGACGGCCAAATATTTTATAATACTTTTTGGACATAATTTCAAAACAATAGTTAATTGTAATGAAAACATATTTCCCAACGCCCATGCATAATACTTTGAAGGCTGTTGTGGAGCTAAGAAGTCTGACTCATGGTTAATCGACATTCATTTTAGCCGTGGGTTTAGTTTGCATAGAGAGCTTGCGCCTGTCCTGTACTCACTTTATTAGAGCACCATCATTACGAGTCACTCAAAGCAACAAGGCTCAAAACTTAGCTTAGTTACCAAAGTTCCAATCCAAAACCATTCTGCTATAGAAAGCTAACCAATAAACTTATTACTGAACAGTATGATTTCCTTGCAAAAAGCGACTATTAGGTCAGTTGGCTGTATTATAGATCGAAATTTGTATTTGTATTGTAAATATGTTATGGTATTATTAATAACATTTGAAAATATTATATCTAGAATATTATACCAACCACCATTAATTTTAATGAATAATGGTACTGGTATAAAAATCAAATATAATTTGCACTAGTTTAATTCATTTACTTGGTGCAATTGATCATAATTGTAATTAATAAAATCTTAATTATAATAATTAATTAATAAATATAATAACACACAATGAAGTATAATTAATAAATCGTAAGAATAAATTAAATGGATTTATGATCTGAAAGCGTCTTGTACTCTATAAATAACATTGAGCGTAATCTTTTACTTACTTGACACCACATCAGGGAGATCGATTTAAAAATGATGTTAACCTTCAGAAAAGCTGTATTAAGGATTCAATAGGATTGAAATATTTTTTTCCTACAAATGTATGGGTTGAATTGCAAGTGAAATGAGACAAAATGAAATGTTAAGAGTGATTGTCACGGACAACTGACTACATAGTGATGTGTGATGTGTCTAAACTACCGCTGGTAGTATCTCATTTTCTTATGCTTCTTTGTTTATCCTTTCTGTTAACTTACAAATTAAATATTCGTTGAGCAACTATTAACTTTTTACAATGTATAATGGAAGAGCATGAAAAGTTATGCCATTATTCAAATAGAGCAATTAGGGAGACGTAATGACTTGTGTGTCATTTAGTCGTTTAAGTCAAAAGTTGACATGATCTGCTTAGTGACAAGTGTCGTAGGGTTAATGAAATGTAGATGGGTTGAGTGGTGGGCGGATGTGGGTTAGGTTGGTTGTTATACAGTAGCGAGTGCAGTCTCCAGGCTGGGTAATAACTCCCTAGCACTCCTAATAGGCAATAATATATGTGGTAGGTGTGTTGCACGACAAAACAAGAACAGTGCCCCGAGGCCAGGCCCTTCTCAATGAACTACTCCCGTCATTCTTTCTAAAATATAGCCCTTCTTCGTCTTCCATACCCTCCATTAAAAAGAACCACCCGGTAAAATTAAATGGAACTAAAAACACTAACAACTAACCAAAAATAAAGGCTATTATATCTTTTGCAAATTGTTTTACCAGGGTCGAATGTCTGCTGACCCAATTGGTACCTTCCTAACAGATACCCTCATCAGTGAGTGAAATGTTTGCCTGATTAAGGTGTCAACACCACCTTACCGCAAACCAATTAAACACTTCACACACATATTTAGAACTATTTTTAACCATTCCGACATTATCCATTATGCATTCCAGTTGTGATTAATTGTAGAATAAAAAATTAAACAATTCCAAATTATATGTGATTTTTATACCAGTACCATTATGCATTAAAATTAATGGTGATTGGTATAATATTCTAGATATAATATTTTAAAATGTTATTAATAATACCATAACATATTTACAATTTCGATCTATAATACAGCCAACTGACCTAATAGTCGCTTTTTGCAAGGAAATCATACTGTTCAGTAATAAGTTTATTGGTTAGCTTTCTATAGCAGAATGGTTTTGGATTGGAACTTTGGTAACTAAGCTAAGTTTTGAGCCTTGTTGCTTTGAGTGACTCGTAATGATGGTGCTCTAATAAAGTGAGTACAGGACAGGCGCAAGCTCTCTATGCAAACTAAACCCACGGCTAAAATGAATGTCGATTAACAATTTATTAATAATGATTATATTAAAAATATAATATTCAGATTTATTTTTATTGGCACAACTTTGTTAATAATACAACTGTTGTTGTATGTATTAAATAATATAGTAGATATTAATGAACTTGAATATACATCGAATTGTTTATGTAAAGTTATTTTTGCATCTTGCTTGTTTAAAACTTTAGAATATTGATATATTTGATAAAAGCATAAAAGTGAGTTTAAAACAATGCATATACCTAGAAATGAAGCTTATTTTCTTACAACCAAGCTTCAACTTGTTTATTTGCGTGGAATAGATTTGCATGAGAATGAAAGGTCGTCTATAAGTGACTATGAACGTTGAATGTTTTGTTCAACCAATAGTTGAAATATGACCATCTCTTCCTTGACACTGAATCATTCATTCTTTACTATAATCATTGATTCTCTTGAATGATATTTCTATTTGCTATAACCCAATTCTTTTTGAACGATTTTGAACGATTACAATGCCTAATTCTCTATCCCTGGAGCTAGCTTTTCAGATTTTAGTAAATATACAGTGAAAACTACAAATTCTAGGCTAAATAAACTACAATAATCCTTACTATTATTTATAAAATATTTTTTTTAAGTTATTTAAAGGAATAATTGTAAACTATGAATGCAACGCTCAGTTAATACACTTCTAATACTAATACATTTTATCTGTTCACCAGAGGTTTATAGACACATTACATCAGAGTGACACTTGTACTTTTTGTGAATCCGTGACAAATATTTGGTGATTTCCAGTCTTGCATGGTATATCTGGGCTTGTTTAATAACCAACAAATAATCCAGAGTTACACATTTATTAAAAATTTTAAGATAACTCAATGTAAATAGGCTCAAGATCTACATTTTTACGTTGAAAAGTGTTAACGTATTTCCCATTTATAGTCAGCATTGAGAAATCCATTTAATAACATATCTTTCTATTATACTTTATGATAAACTGTATAAATAATGAAATCACATTCTAAACCATGGATCAGACCATGCCTAGGATTCTGAACTAACTTCTTCAATATTGCTTACAAATTAAAAAAACCTTTTTGTGTTCTCATTGTTTTCAATATGGATATCTGAAGTTTATTTGAAATTTTAATCATTTTTAAATATGAAACATTCACACTGTACACCTATATTGTCATCGTAAGGGGGGTAATTACTATAGTACTACTTGACCGTAAAGCTGAATTTTTACAACAATAAAAGAAGAATTGTGACTTCCATTTGAAGAAGTAAGTTATATATTACTAAAATAATGGAGACCCAATTGTAGCTGTGCAAGTGCGCTTATTTTCCCCTTATTGTCTCTTCTTTCTTGATGAAGGTTAACCTGTAAATTAAAAACTTTAGATGTGTGTATATATTTTGATGTTTACTTCTATTTTACCCTGAAAGGTTTGTTACTATACTATATAATAACGCTCGGCAAATAATAAGACAGTTTTTAAAGGAACCATAAATTAATGAAGGTACGAACTCTCGGAAATAGCAATGTGTATTGTAAAATTTTATTTATACAAAGAAAAGTTGGAATTTGATTAATTTTTGACGCAAATTTATTTTTACAACAACAAAATTAAGTACCTAAAATATGTGCTAGACTGTCTATGATATAACAATAACAAACTGAAACGTTATTAAGAGAATAACAAAAAAAATTAGCACTAATTCTTTGTCACTGTAAATATACAAAGGACAGTTAGGCAGGCGGATAAGAGATATGAGAGTGAAAATTCTTTTGTGAGACATTCAATTCATAAGTCAGTTATCCCGTATTAGAATAGAACTTCTGTTTGATCCACATTTATGAAATCTTAATATTCTATAAAAGAAATCCATTTCTTTCTTCATGACAAAACTATCTTCCTCTTTAACCTATACCCTAGATTTCTATGGGTTGGTAAATTATAAATTGTTATAAGTAATAAAGGGAATTAATTTATGCTTTTTTACTTTAGTCTTCGATATTAAGCATACTTTAACGAAAACAATACTTTTTTTCGACGATTTGGAAAGATTTGCTGCAACACTCTCGGATGTGATACAAACGTACGATACTTACAAAAAATTGAGGAAACAGAACTATATATATTATATATTACTAGAATTATATATTACTGCATTGCATCATATTTTATAATGTATATTACAAACAAACTAATGAAGTATCGTCGCATGTTAAAAACAATATAAAAAATCTGGAGTGACCTACACATAATTTTACTGTAAGTAAACAAATATTTAACTTAATGGGTGTATAAGATATAATGCCCCATTTAGGTATAATATAAATGTCTAAATTGGAGATGCTTATTAGTCATTCTTTCCTGGAGGTAGTGCAGATAGTGATTTATCCAATTATCAATATATATGCTTATTATTGTAAATATGCATATAATAGATGATATAACTACAGCAGTAATAACATTTTTGAAATTTGAAAGTGTAGACTTCGTGTTACGAAATAATCTCTTACAGGAGAACATGGATTTTGTCCCAATAGCTTGTGGATCTCTTTCATAGTTTACCTGACCTCCTTCTATATTGAAGATTTAATATAAAGATCGCCATATAAATCTTGAAAATATTCCTATTTTATCTGAAAAATGTCAGAAACATGTAAGTAAAGATGCCGTTTTAAGATAATTATTAATTTAAGATTTAGAATAATTTTATTCATTATTTTTCAAAGAATGTTTTCAAAGAATCATAAAAATGCAAGCTACGCTGAGCAAGTGCTACTTTTTTCTCTGTGCTGTATTCTGTAATAAGGTTGCTGTAAATGTACATTGAGAAAAAATATATTGGTAATTAACCACTTTTGCATCCTCAAATCCAATTGAAATTCAAATTTTTAGTAAAATTTAAAATTTTATAGCTGAAAGCTTGAAATTTTAAAACTAATAGGTTTGAACTATTAGACTAGAATAGTAAAAAAACTGGATATTTGTGAACAATGTAATAGCTCTTTCTTGAGGAAACAATCCATTTCTCACACTTCAATATTATCCAAAGATGCTATGATTCGTAAACACAAACAAATTTACATCTGATGTTAAATTTTGTTCAAGCGCGCAACATATAGATTGATTAGAGCATTTTGTGGGACCTGATTGGTGTTGATTTTTTACATGTAAGAATTTTATTCTTTTACATCTCATATTAAGTAATTAAATTATTTAAACATTTCTCAATGAACCTTTAAGCATCAATTTTATTTTAGTGGATTCACTCAATAAATTCCCAAGTAATGTTAACAATGTAAATATATGTAAACAAATTGTTTTTGATTAACTTAATTAACAGGATTAGTTTTTATAACTTTACTACTCTTTGCCACTATTGAAATTTCATGAATGTTTTGTAATTAGTTGTTAATTTTTTGTTCAATATTTTGACAAAATTTCATGGTTTTTTAAGGAGCCGTTTAGCGTCAAAAAACGTTTTCTGATAACAGGAAGTAATGCTTCTTTTGTAAATGCAATTTTAAAAAGAATTATGTCAACTCATCCTCCACAAACATTCCTTCTTTTAGGTATAGTTTCATTTTGATCCGTCAAATGGTATGGAATGATATCACTCTCACAAGCTTTCAGATTGAATTATAAGTCAAAATTTTTACGTTTTATTGGAAAAGAAATATTTCCTGTGGTTTCAAATATCTGATGTTATTTTTCATTTATTGCTTTTGTAGCCTCAAAGATAATGCCAATATTTAAGACTCTAGAATGAGTAGATTAGGAAAAAAAATGAGTCTAAAAACAGGTTTTTGACTTTCCCATAATGCATAATTGCTTCTAAACTATACCATGATGCTCATATACACTATGAGTCCCATTTTTGTGTAAAATATCAATTTGATTCATCAAAGATTCTGGAACGTATCGTGGCCACAAACTTTGGATACATACCCACACATGTTACCAAGTTACCAACACACACACATACACACACATGCACAGACATCATCGAAAAAACTCCACTAAACGACTTTTGGGACTTCAGATATTCCGTCAAAATCTTGAGATAATTATTTTTTTCGAAACAACTATACTTTTTTTCTTATAAAGGAATATTGTGTGTAATAATTTAATAAACACAATAATTTGCATATTATTTTTAGAGGATTCTGTGGAATAAATATTTAATATACTAGTTCATGAACTGATATTTCTCATCTATAATGGACTAAATGCAATTAATTATGTCACTCTTATAAATACATTAGAATGTTATGACTACCAGCTTTATTAAAAAAATTACTTATTTATAAATTCACATTCATTTATACTATGTGATAAGTACATTACTACCAATCAATAGAAACTAAATTTAAAGATGTTTCGACAAACATTTTTAATGTCACTGGAAACAGAGTTATTTGAAACATAATAAACTACGACCCTCGTGAAACAAGTGAGTTGAGTTGAAAATATGGGTTGAATTTTGATGTGAGGAGAGTGGGAGGGCTACTGGGAAATTCCTCTGTGAAGAGTGCAAGCCTTAATGGTGGTAGGAAAGGTGGGGGCTGTAACTGCTTCAACTTCCATAGGAGCTTCACCTAGTCAGCCCTAACCGATAATTACTGGGGGCCCTCAGTAATCTTATGGTATAGCCGAGTTATTTATGTGCCATCTAACCTGTAATTTAGAAGTCCCTCGCCCCGCCCCGAGCTCCGAGCTCCTATACAGTGATTCTTTTAATTGGCTTTTCCCAAAGGTAAGCCTCCTCTAATGAATGCGGTGGGGATCGTACATCTTCTGGACGTGAATTATTAAAATACAAAGAAAAAAAATCGGGAGAAAACAACGCCGGGTTTTGAAGTGCTTTGCTGGTCTAACGAGATGGTCCCGGCTTAACTGCGTATTAAGCTGTGGCTGCTTCAGTCCCAGGTATTATGTTTTATTATACCTAATTTAATTCTTGTCGTTGAGCCGTAGTGGCTCTGCTAGCATCAGACTTTCTTTGCTACTGTATCCTCCTGTATTTTAACTGTATTTAAATCAATTCAACTCATCACTGATTAACTGACGACAAAAACAAGCGATTGTTTTCATTCGACTCATTACTTTCAATTAATAATTCAATTAATTTAGCTCTGCAATTTCAGGTTACACACATTAAAAAATTCAGGTTACCACGTTTACCAAGTTAAATATTCAGGTTACCACCACAATAAAAAATATTTTCCGGGCTGTAAGTTCTAAAATTTATTTTTTGTATTAAATGGCAGTATACGTTTCGGACTCACTATCATTTATTGTTACGCACAGTATGCTTTAAAATAATGTACTTGTCTTCTTTGGTCAATTTGTTGATCGGTTCAATTTGTTGTTAAATATTTATTGATGCACTCAACTCATAAGATATACAATAAATAAATAAGATATTCAGTGATGTGCAGAGATCTAGAGATGGTCCTGACAGATAATGATTGTAAGTCTCCATTGTCAAGTATAATGTCAAACGTACCGTCGAATATTATGGAAAGGAAAATATTAACCAAATACAGATATCAAATGACATAAACGATTTCTTTTATTTAACAATTAATGAAAATTGTTAAATTCTTTTCTTCAAGTGACACTATCAGCTACAGTATACACTATTTTCTTGTATTTAGATGCCGTCCTCTAATCTCCTCAAACCCACAGACACCAACCCAATCGTACAAACCTCTGAACGTTTCTAAGTAGGTTAAGGAATCATTCAATCTAATTAAACATTTTATTGAAGTAGTACACATCTTTTAAAATATTGAGTTCAGTGTTATGAAAAAGAAAATATATAATATCCAGAGTCCTAATATTCCATCACTAGACTGGAGTGCTTATTTCCTGACGTGTGAAAGAACAGAAGTTTTACATCTTTATCGTGAATTCAATCTGACAACTAATTAATTATTAACGATATAAAATCTCCTTTCAAGTTGAAGATATGTTGGTTACATCAATGTATTGGCCCATAGCAAGCGAAACATGGATGCAGGGAAAAATGAGGTTATAAGTATAAAAATGGGTGATTCTCAAAAAGTGTAAAACACAAAAGCATTGTTCATGTATCATTAGGTGTCATTCGTACTTTCATGAATTACTCTTGTGGAAAGAATCAAGCCAAAATTTTAAATATAACTACTCTTGTGTAAGAATTATTTAAATTATCTTAGACAAGATAATATAATTTAATTTCAGTAGTTACGGAATTCAAGCAGAGTAGACTACGTTTGACTTGTTTAAAGATAATGTTACTATGTTTCCAACACATGTAAAAAATAATTTGAATTTATTGAACTTTTTCTTAGGTTTTTTTTTATATTTATACTGTCAAAAATAACATGACTATATCTTCCTTATAACTCGGAGAGGACTAAAGAGGTTGAAGGATATCATTTATGTATTTGATCATCCCTATATTAATCACCTTGAATAGAAGAAATTATATAGTTATATATCATTTATATAAAAAATAATAAATCAAAAAATAAATACAAAAAAAATAAATAAAGAAATGGTTAGAGATTTTTTATTTATTTCTTTATACTTCTTTCTCTTTTTACGTTTTCTTTTTTATTCTAGTTGTTTATCTTGGTTTACAATTTTATTATTACATTAGCATATATATTTTTTTTATTATATTTTTTATTGTTTTGTATTAATATTTTATAATGCACATGTACAGTCTACAATTTTTGGTACATCATTACATAAATCTGATTACGAAATAAGTCCTCTTCAGAAGTGTATCTAAAGAAAAAGATATAAGAAAAGGAGCTGGTTTAAATTGAATATTATAAAATGTGCAATAACTATTTATCTTATATTTACATAAATATTTAATATTCATTTTCTTCTTTCGTTTGTATGAAAGCATACCTTTTACATAATTTTATTTTTTGATTGGGTGAACGTGTGCTTGTCCTGATGGTTACCAATTGTCATTATCTAGTATTGTATGCCTTCCCTCTCTTATTATTCTAACAATTCGAAATTGAAAAGAGTGCTGATTTATTGTGTCTCAGTAGATTTCATTGAACTTCGGACATATATCACGCTACGATGTGATGGTGAGCAACCGTCTCAACACCAGTTGAGTCTTAAGCAGCAGTTGCAACCAAGGATGTGATGGTTGAAAACTGTCTGAGTACCAACAGTGTTCGTCACACCAGTTGTTATTGAACGATTTGATGGTTGGCAACCATGGAAAATTTTGAGTTAGCAATTGTATTTCTTTACTCTGTGTGTTACCCTTCTTCGTATTTGAACTTGTGCATGTTTAGTTTGGATCACCTTTCCGACTTAAGTGAGCAGGCTTACCTCCCACATTACTGTTTAAGAACTACCACAGGATTCATGAGAATTCGGTCGTCCTCCTCCAAAGAGGGTAATGCCCGTTACCCTGGGACCAGAGCTATCAATGATAGTTAATTTGATCCATCAGAGCCTCATTATAGGGAGTCTATAGTACCAGGCTGAACGACTCATAGAGAGATTGAAAATCGCTTGTTAGCTAAACGCCACCTGGTCCGTGTCAAAAAGTGCTAGAGAGCCTTTAAGGTGACATTATTCGTAAAATAAAGGTCTTGAGAGAGGAGTGGTATCTAATCGTCCCCACTCTGAGATCCCGTCAAAAGCCAAAGCATCTATAAAGCAAAGCAAGCTGAGTTCATGGTCCGTTCCCACTAGTAAGGGTTTGGGGTCTCTAGCTCCCCGGTATGTTAAGCAAGCATCTGCCCGAAAAGTTACTGCTTCTCACACAGCGAATACAAGGGTCTACTCAACAAGGGTGAGAACCAAGAGCCACTACGAGTCCGAGCTCTGAGGTGGGCTGGAGAATAAGCCCTCTAGGGCCCCCCGCCACCCGTAGTACCGACTTGTTTTAAGAGTTTCGGATCAAACCCCGGACCAATTGATCCTACTGAACCTGCTCAGCTGCAGGTAGGGTCAGTGTCCTTTGTAACCCCTGGTTCAATGAACCTGTGGAAATAAAGCCGATGCATCCAGTGGTAGGGCTGCATGGCCCCACTAGGGGTGGTACTTTTCCGACTTCAATACCTAGGGTATTTAAAGAACCTTTTACTCTTTCACCTAGGGCAGACCACAGAACCCTTATCTGTAGGCATGATAAGCAAAGCACTATAAACGCAAAGACATCATTGGGCGACAATGGTGAGGAATGAAGAATCAGAGACTTTACAAACAATGGAAGGGACAAATAATTCTAGTGGATCTGGGCCCAGAGTGAAATCCTTACTCATTGTGACATTGATGCACTTATCCCGTTACTTCCTCGTTATCGTATTTACATCCAAAAATTCACAAACCTAACTCCCTACAGGTAAACTTATAGTCTCTGTTATGGCTGTTGACTGAGAGACTATCCGCTTTTATTGCCTAATTTCTAGAGTTATTAATTTGTAGTAACCATCTTTTTGCAAAAGATCCTTTAATTTACTTCAAATCCTAAATAAATTCTAAATTTTTCTCTCCCCAGACACCTTTTTTATTCCCTTCTTATGGTTACTCATGGTTACTTCCCTTTACACTTCTATTAATACTGAAGGTTTGGAAGCACCCCGATACTTCTTAGATTGGAGACCTCAAACTTTCACTCTATCCACCAATTTTATTGTTTGGTAGCTGACTTTGTCCTTAGGCTGAACACTTTATTTTCCTTCTATTTTGATGGTAATGATTACCTTCAGATCAGAGGCACTACTATGGCACTATCATAAGTAGTATCATATCCATCTTTTGCTACCTTTTCATGGCGAAGCTGGAACAAGATTTGTGAACTTGGTCTTCCTCTTTTCTTACCATCACCTTCCTCACAATCTCTTTCACATTCTTTACAACCACTTCGCAGATGGCATCTTTTTTATTTTTTCCCATGGTAAACATGAGTTAAACCTATTCCTAAAGTACTTCTAAACATTTTCATCATCCATTTCCTTTAGTCACCAAGTGTCCAATTTTTTTTTTATAGATGCTAATGTCACCTACGATAATAGAATCTTTCTATTCCTGTACATATTAAGTTAACTAATGTCTAGCAGTTGGGTTCAATGAAACTTTATTTCAATCATTATCATCCCTCCCATGTAAAAATGGCTATCCAGAGATCCTTGTCCATACGTCTTAATAAAATGTGTAGCAATTTTAATGACTGGAGATTCCAAATTGACCAATTAAAAAGGAAATTTTCCGTTTGTGGTTATTCCCCTAATTTGATTAATATTCGTATTAATATCTGTATTAATTAGCAGTTCCTGCTGATGTCCATCATAATTCTGGTCTTAGAGGGATTGCAGCGGTCCTACATTCCTTATCACTGCTTAATTTTCTGGTGCTCAGAATTATTAAGGAGTTTTTTTCTACATTTTCTTCATCCTACTGTTCTTCTTCTGACTGTCTGTCAAATTGGCACCTTTCAATTCCTACTGCAAACCTGCTAATTTTAGATTTACCTTTTCACATATCTCTCCTCCAAAGCCTTCCTACATGCTTCAAATACTGCTAGTGGTATGGTTCAATGTGGACGTCGTGGTTGTCTTACTTGTCCTATCATCCATCGCATTTCTTTCTTTACTTTCTTCCTCAGCAAACGCAAATACCCTATTTCTCACCCCCCCCCCCCCCTGTACTTCTGGTAACTGCGTTTATTGTTTGAATTGCGCTCAGTGTGATGCTCTTCATGTAGTTTTAGCTTCTCTCAGGCTAAGATTGTGTATAAACAATCACATGTTGTCCGTTGTCAAGAGCAATAACCTTCCCGTTCAGTTCTTCAGTCCCCACAGACTCAGTTTCAATGACTGTTTCCTTGTACAAGTTCTTAAGCAGATTATTGAAACTAGTTCTAATGTCACTTTGAGAGCCTCAGAAAACGTACTTATTAGTCTTCTGGGAGGTAGATCTGCTCCTGCGCTTAACCACAATCGTTAATTGTACTTTCTTATTTAGTCTTGTATTTATTATTTTGTGTACTTACTTATTTTTATTTATAGTTTGTTTTCACAAATAAATATATGTGATATCAAAAAAGCTGGTATTACTTTGATCATCCTGGGTCTAATTTCAGTAACTTTTATTACATTTTTAAGTATACTATCCTTTTAATTATGTAGAATTAAGTTACTAGTCAATATTTCCAGGACTTCAACTAAGTTAACAAGTTGTTAACTTAATCTTTCTTATAGTAGAAAAATTGTATATACAACGTTTTAAGTGGTTTTTTTGGCATACTATGTTACTAACTGGAAAGTTTCGGTAAACCATATTAAAAGAACACCATTTTAATTAATTTACTATTATTGAAATTAACGAAAGAAAATCATATGCTTTCATCCTGAGATTGTACTTGTCAGGCTCATCTTGAAATTATTATTCTAAACATGAAAAACATTAAAAGAAATCTATGCTTCTGATATATTGTTAACCTAGTGGTATGGTACCGTAAAAACCTTATTATAATAATACGACTTATAATGTACGTATGTACCTAAACCAAAAAAAAAATTAATTTATTTAATAAGTAAATTAAGTCAAATAACTTAGTTATAAATTTTGTTTCAAACTTGTTTTCCAACTTTACCAGTAAACGTTGTAAACAGTTTTCTTTTGAAAACTGGCTAAAAGTTTTCTTTATCTGTCTCTTGCAAGAGTTATTGAAATTAATAAATTATTTATCACAGAGATTTTATACAAATTGGGGATAATTTTTATAAACACAAAATTCGTATTTACTGAGATTAAGCACATAGCATGAACCAATGTTATTTATTTAAACAATGCGAAAAAATCATTAGTTGTGCAATCTGTAATTGTGTGGTCTTTACTCATTCTGAGGTAAAATGGATAAACAAACAAAAGTCTCCACACAAATGAAGTTTTATTCAACAACAACAACGCGTTTCGAACATTTTGTGTTCATCATCAGTAGGACACCAAGGATGTAGTGCAGAAGGGTTGGTCCAGTGAAAACAACTAGTACGAAAAATTCTAGTTTTAGGAAAATATTTTTCTTACTAGTTGTTTTCATTGGACCAACCCTTCTGCACCACATCCTTGGTGTCTTCCTGATGATGAACACAAAGTGTTCGAAACGCGTTGTTGTTGGATAAAACTTCATTTGTGAAGAGACTTTTGTTTGTTTATCCATTTTACCTCAGATTGTGAAAAAAGATTTTAAGCCTAACAGTGACTATAAATGATAACTGCTATTGCTATTTTAATGACATATCAATCTCTTGCTGAGAACTACTAAAATAAGGATGTTGGTTCAATCTTTTTCTACGTTAGTTTGTCTACGAAATGTTTTAAATATTGAAAAAAGAGACCGCATAAAGATATATATTTTAAAACTGCATGACCTTAGATACTTGGATAAATATTTTTTTTTCGTTTTTCCAATTAAATATAATTGTCATTAATTCTTGCTAATTTTTCATCTAATTTCTATATTGTATGCATTACGACTGAACGTTTTAAGATATTAAAGACTGATTTAAGATATTTTTTTTAAAACTTTTTATTAATTTGTCCAAGGATACACATAATTGAATCTAGAAATATTTTACATAGGTGTCATATAAACCAAACGTGGCAATGATATGACTAGTTGATGGGACTGTAATCTACTTTCAGATACCGTGATTTCAATAAATAGGGCTTATATTGATGAATTATCCAGATGCAGTCAATTCTTAGATAACCCACGTGGAGTAATGGACAAAAAGACATACCAATTTCATTCTTTAAATAATATTTTTAAAATATTAATGCTCTATGATCAGTTAGCCAGACAATGTTCCCGTCTTTATCGACATTTTTTCTCATTATATATATAGTTGTTTTAAGTTTACCTCAAGATAAACTGATGATTTGCCATCCAGAGAGTTGTAGCCCTCTCTTAATCAACTTATGAGTTAACTTGGTACTTAGAATGTCAACTGACATCTTTCCGTTTATCACCTAGGGCTAACTATAACTTGCAACAGAACTAAATATTGTTTTATTAATTATCTCAGCTTGATTAAGCTATAAAGTTATGCTAGTTATATATCATCAACTAAGAATCTTGCAATCCATTTACAGCAATTTTTTTTTAATTGAAGTTCTGATTGATCAGAAGATGAAATACACATCGTCTGTTGTAATACTGAAGTCTCAGGTTTCATTAAGGACCGGGTGGAAGGGAATCTGTGAAGAAAAGTTGAACAGCAGGTATTATATTCACAAGACTATTCTCTTGGTTCTTGGTTTTTTTAATTCTTATTTTTTGAGCTAGATTTTCCAAAATACCGTGACATTCATATTGCAATTGGTAGTAAAATCTCTATCAACACCTCTGCCATAAATATCTCAAAGACAAAAGATTTAACAATTCACAGAATTGACCTCTGAAGACAATTACTAAGCTATTTTGCCACCACTCTTGTCTCAGAAAATACTTTGTTTTTACAACGGCCAATCTTAAGAAGACTTAACGCTTTTCGGTGGTGAATTATGCCTCTTCATTTATGAAAGACCTCAGGAGGCACACAACTAAGGGTGCCAACGAGCTATCACTCATTTAAGGGCTACAATACCCAGTGTTGCTTAACTTCGGTGAGCTAAGGGAATGGAAAATCAACATGACTTTGGTTGTTGGAAGTCTCAGATATAGTGGTCACAAACCCGTGATTGAAATATCTTTTTTTTTATCACAATTATATTTTGGTTCAATAAGTTAATTATTTACCAGACTCTTTAAATTTACTGATGTTAGCCATAATACTTGATTGATTGATCCCTTCACATCAAAGAAAATTCCATTACCTATTTGACTGGAGTGACAGAAGTCATGAACTGCTGAGGCATAGCACCTGTAATTTTGGCTTATATACAGTAGAAATCTTCAACAAATTATCTCGAATTTTTTCGGTGGATGAAAGGAAACAAATGAGCCGATATTTCCGACAAATCAACAGTGGGTTTCTAATAATTGATAAAACCCAATAAGTGTGGTTCATATCACTGTATTATAGAAGGAAGTTTTCGGTGCTTTTAAAGCATTATCAATATAATAACCGGAGTTCTTCAAAAAGTAACTCAACTATTATTTTCTAGTCAACTTTTTAAAATTTTAGGGAAATATTCCTAGATTCTTCAAAAGTATGAAATAAAATCTATTACTGAAATAAGGGGTTTAATAATAATATATATATATAATTTCACAGTTCTTTTAAAAACACTAAATTTAATTAATTGCAAAACTAATTGATTAAGATATCTGAGAGGGAAATTTACAACACTTTTTTTCTCTCACAGTGAATTGGACCAAGTGAATTTAATTCAGCTGCACAGGAAGGATTGTTAATCGATGTTTTCCAAAGATATGTCATAAATATGATTGCAACTTGCATTATCAATTTTAGATAGACTTGAATTTAATATCTTGATTCCTATAAATTTTATATATTAATTATTCTGGTGAGTGAGTAAACAATTATTCACCTTAAAACGGAATTTTTCTGCATAGAAATTATTTTTAAGTCACAAATAACAACCCACGGCATCTAACTTTTAATAATTTAATAATGGTGTGAGAAGTAATGGGGAGGAATATTTAACACTTTCCTTCTGGAGAAAATTGATTAAATTATTCACTTAACTTTGATTACCATGATACATTGGGAAACATTTCATTATAACTTATTAACACATAAGTTATAAACACTCTTTAATTTATTAATAAAAATACTATACAAATTTTATTAGTATTTTACTCAATTTTATACTAATTATTGTCAGTCTTAATTATTAACAATGATTTTAAATATTGACTAAACATTTGACAGGGTATGGAAGTCAAAGTAACCAGATCAAATATGTGATAAATCAAATGCCCAATTTTTCAATTTAAACAAAGGAAATTGTGATGGATTAATGCTAAAGTGAAAATTAAGGAAGATCGGTATTGTTTCCAAATATTTTCTGGCTTTTCTATATTAAAATTATTGATTGTGTCAAAAATGTTTAGAAACTTACGTGGAGCATAACACTACATCCACTAATATTTGAAATAGTACCAACCTCTATGAAGTTTGTTATAGCTAGCAAATAATTTTCATTTATTTTGCAGATTGCCATGTTGCATTCAAATAGAATGTGATCACCTGTTCGGTACAGTATCTGTATTACACGTATCATATTAACTGCCCATTGCTTAAGTGGCTTATAAAAGAATAATGTAGGGTCACATACTTAAATGTTTAATATGACTTTTTTTAATTTCCATATAAATTGATGTTCAATTGGAACAAATATTTTAGACTAAAAGAGATTCCGTTTTTCTAGCCATTCTTCATCCGATTTCCTTTTCAATCCTTTCTCAACTGCATCCTAAGGAAAGCTAAGGTTGTGTTGTAAAAAGCTTTCAGGACGTAGAAGCTTTGTTTGGTTCCAACTTTTATACCCAACCACTGCCTCATTCTCCTGTACTCGCTTTTGTCCAGATACCGACCTGAGAGTGAAACCATTTTCCTGGTTGTAAAATTAATTCTTGAACTATCAGTATACTAGGCAAGATGCCATTGCTTGAAATCAGGAAGCTTGCAATTGAGGTGACCATTTATGATGAGGCTGTGTAGAATATTCTATGAATGTATGTAGAATATTCTATTCAGAGTAGTGTATTTGGCAAAATAGAGCACAAACTATTAATGTTCCCTTATATTAAATGTTTGTAAATTTTATCTCAGATAGAGAAATTTACATTTTTTTACTAATTTCAATAATCTGAAAATTGGTATAACATATCATGATATAACAGATAGAACTTAATAGCTTTCATTTTTTGTGTCTATTACTCTCCTAATATTTAACCTCATAAATATTCATGTTAAGACAATACCTAGTAAAAAATTTCAGATTTATCAAATTACCAAATATGTAGTTTAAAATTAGTATCCGTTTTGTAATAAAGAACAAAAGTGTACACTTCCGTACTTCATTATTACCCTAAGACAATAGGGTTCCTGTATACACCAATAACTATATATGTCATTAAGTTTTGTTCAAAGATGCAATATGTAGTTCGACTGCAACATGTTTCAGAGAACCATTTATCATACCGTGTTGTCTAAAAACATATTTTGGCCAAAAAAAAAGGCTTTCCCATCATGCATAATTGCTCCCAAACTATACAGCACTGCTACACTATAAGCCCCATTTTTGTGTAAAACATTTGATCCATCTAAGATTTTGCACCGTAGCGTTACCACAAACTTTGGATACACACTCATCCACCCACTCACCCACACACACTCAGACAACATGGATAAAACCTCATAAAACGACTTCGGATCTGAAAATTACCTAAAAACATGTAATTCCGTCAAAATCTCGAGATCAAAGTTTTTCGCGATCACTATACTTTACATATAGTAAAGTAATAAGCGTTGAGGTAATACAATTCCTTGTCAGACACCAGCATCAACTGGGTGCCACTATGATAGCAATCAGTAAGTACTTTCACTACTGTCTTTCATCTCTAATCAGTCAATTACTTCTTAAAAACATTAACAATTTGGATGTGCTTCTGATTGCCGAAAGCTTTTCCACAGTCAATCAATAGCACATAAATAACCATTTTGAACTCGTAATATTCTTCAGAGGAAGCATACAGAAGTTTTGAATTCTTTAAGGGAAATTATCATGTATTAATGTTAAAAAGTGTGTTTATATAAAATTTTGAGTTTAATACTAATTATTAAACTTAAGTAATTTAATATTACAATTCAATTAGTATTGTTTTATCCATCAGGACGTTATTTCCCATCCAGAGGTAGAAGAAGTTATATAACAAAGATTTTTTTTTCAAATTAACTGATTTAATGTGCTAAGTTTAAAGAACAGTGCTAACTAAAAAAAAAAAAAAACAACAGTCGGACCCAAGTGAAGAGTGAAGTAGTTTCAGAGGGGTTGAGGTAAAGTCACAGAAGGAACAAGGTCGTTGGCCTTTTGCTTACGGTTTCCTTAACCTCAACAACACTAAGGTCTGACACTGACTATTACAGGATTACTTGCACAAGTTTGTCCTCAGTAGTAAACGACATTCTCCTACCTCAATTATATCAACTGACTTACCACCATGAAGGGAAGGGCAAATATATTGCATGTAGATAAAAAGTGGCATATATCTATCACGTTTTCGCAACAATTTTAATCTGAGGTATCGAGGTAGAATCACTACTCAATGCTGCTTATTTGGAAATTATTTCAGAAAATCAACTTTTTCTTAGAGTATGACTGTAAGGATACTGAACAATCACAGAATGGCTAATATTTATGCTAAATACTCCCGGACACCCTATCAATTAAGTTATTGTTAACTTCATCGAGAGGATTAATAATGAAAATAATTCGGGAAGCATATAATATTATGCATGTGTTAGATGGTAGCGTTTAGCTAAAATGAAGTTATCATCCACATGTTGCACGGTAACGTTTTCTAATCTGATGATGTCAGCCACATTAGATGGTAGCACTTGCATGTTACCACCATTGGTGATGGTGGTATCTACCATACATTACCCACAGGCTTAGTAACTTAAGATTGAAGAATAAAAACAGACATTTATTCCACAAAAACAATTAAAACTTGTTAATAAAAGAACATATCGCTATTGATAAATTTGTATACATATGTAGTCAGGGTTTCTTTTTTAAAATTTCAATTGTGAAAATAGGCCTCTCCCAATGCCCTTTATTTTCTCCTTTCTCTAGAGACTCTCAACCAAGTTTGGTCCCGCTGTTTTTTCAAATTCTGCTTCCTATCTTCTTCTTTGCTTTTGACTTTTTTTGTAGCATCTCTAGGACATCACTCAGTACACTCAGTAATTATCTTTGTCAATCTATTGTTCTTCATCCTAATAACATGTACTTCCCACTTCCATTCTAGTGCACACACAGTATTCAAAATATGTTTGTTCCTGTTTTTTATTTATTATTCACTCCTTACTTTGTCTTGTTTCTTAATTCTTAGAATGCATTTCTCCATTGCCCTTTGTGTGGCTCGGAGTTACCTCGTATTCTTCACTGTAGCTGTCCACGTTTGAGAGCACTAGGTCAGTGCAGAAAACACACCTTTTTAAAAACCCTCTTTTTCTGCTATATTTCAACCTTTGAGTTAACTTAAGATTGAATATGAACGATTAGTTTAATGATAAATAACAGCAGGGCATGTAGTATATAATTTGAGATGGTTTGAATTTTCTACATATCTTTTTTTCCAATTTAGCTATCCTGAAACACCATAATAAATGTCAAATAAAGAGTTAAATTTAGATTAATACCAAGGACTCACAATTTTTCTGAATATTCTGTGCAATTTCTGACCTGATATGCAAAGCTTCAGAACACTTAATACTAGAAAATTATTCAGCCCCCACAATATGATAATTCACCAAACAATATATAGTTTTACTCACTGAGGTAACAATATCAGCCTGCATAGATATCATAAAGATTGTTATAACACAACTGATTCAAAACACATTATTGCTTTTATTCGTTCATTCCATCCCATTATTCAGGTAATTGCCTTAGCATCTGCAGTAGAATAATGTCCTAATAGTAATATTCGACTGATGAATTTTCACAATCATGATATGTTTTCTCACAGTAATTTAATAGTTCTTGTCATGTTTTTTTGTCTTTTCATCAGTCGTATCAATCAATCAATCAATCGTATCTTTTCATCAATTGTACAAAATAAATCATCTTTTATATTTTTGTGAACATTGTTTTATTATCATTGTGAATGTAGCAAATCATTACAAATCACTACTACTTTTAAACTATTCACCATTGTTCGTTGGATTGGTATATTTCTTTTCTGGTAAGATCTTAATGAAATAATTAGTCCCAGACGTATTAAACAGCTCTAATAGTACATTTTAAACATTGAAAAGTTAAATAAAATAAAGGAGGCTTTTTCAAAAAAGAAAATAATCCAATGTAAAACCATATAGTGAAAACTTTTATTGATAGAATAACAAAATATATGTTAACACCGACATGCTGTAATATTTATAAAAACTAAATTCACTAAGAACAGTTAGAGTTTAAAGAAAATAGAGAAGAGTAACTTTTTTATGAACCGATTGTTAATTAAATAATTTATACTTTATAGCTAATTATAGCAATGGTATGGTAACCGAAGAAATGGAAGTTGCCATTTTACTGTTCATGAGGCCAACTAAAGCTAACCATGTAGTAAAAAAAACTGAAATAAATGAAATATGTAATAAATAGTACAACTGTAAGTTATAGTTATACTATTTAAACTATAAGCATTACAATTATTTATTTAATAAATCATCCAGGTTTGGATGATTCTCTTTCACGTTATCTCGCAGCAGATCATTTATTAAGGACTCGCACTCATAATGAAGTTCAAATTGAGATCTATTCTGCACTCCAAATAGTAACACGCAAAGAGCTTTCCACATTTCCTTATTTGCTGGAATATACACTACTAATTGATCATCCTCAGACATTTGTAAATAACATTTTTTTAAAGCGAATACGATTTCAGTGTCTTCTTTTCCACAACACATTTTGGATACCTTTGATGTCCATCTCGAAGCTTGCGCGGCTTCTTAAAATTTTGCTTAGAGGCTGGGATATTTTGCAGCTTTGCAGCAACATCACGTTGCTCCATAGCTCTCTAAAATTTCAGCTTTATCTTTGATGCTTAAATCTCTGCGTTTCTTCATCTAGAAGGGGTTGATTGAAAATCAATGAAAGCAAGAAAGTCACTATCACAGAGCTTTTATTCTATGGTAGCCTGTTAGCAGTAATTGAAACTGAGTGATTTAGGCGACAGATCAAAAAAGCAGAAAACTGAAGAAGAAATGAAACATTTCATTAGGCTGAATTTTTTAATATTATATCTTTTATTGAGGCTTTTCACCTCGTACTGGCATGAATACTTCGCTTTTCTTTTTTATAAAATATCACAAAGGAAGAGAAGAGTAAATCTTTTCTCCATACTGCAGGTAAAACAGGTAGTCATTGCTCTTGCTATTTCTAACTACGCTTGTCATGCAGTTTATTAAGGCCAATTAGTCAATCGTTGTATTTTACGATGGATTCAATTGAAATGATTTGATTATTAATCACTAGCAAACATAATCGTCTTTGACGAAGTCACAAATTCGATTTTACATGGTATTCCAAAATGTCATTAGAAATTACAGAATGCTAGAAAATATCCTTATTAGTACAGTGTTAAGCAAATGCCTCTGCATACACCACACAGGCTGTCTGTCCTTCAGGTTCATGAAAGAACAAAGAGCTGGAACCTCTGACTCTTGGGCAAGCAAACTATGGGCAAAGTTGACCATGTGAGAAAAATTTGGTCTCACTCACTTTAATTCCTGCGGTAGATAGAGTTTCCCCTTGGAAATTAGTTACCGTCATTTTGAAACAGACGCTGACGGGATGTTACAATCGTTTGAATGGAAACGGATAGTGGCTCGGAATCAATGGTATGCGTGGTATACACACAGACTCCCCAGTACCATACCAAATCATAATGTCCACCTCTATGGCGTATCTGTGCAGTACACGAACTCAGAGCCGTGTCCCGTTGCACATTTTTGGGCACTCAAGTTTCGTAACATGAAATTTGTTACTGCTACTAAATCTCAGCATGAAAGGTGCTCCTACTTTAAGTTTTTACTCAAGAGCAGGCAATTCAGGAGCAGTCACGGAGTCAAGAAATTCGGTTGGATAATGAACTGCTTGCTCATAATCACTCTCTTTACTGACTTAAAAGTTCTTTCTTTGGCTTGATATAGCATAAGAATTGTTTGTTGATTTTTCCTGCCTGTTCATTAGTAAGGGTTGAGAATCGCTCGTTCACACAGTCACACAGCTATTTATTCTGAATACATAGTTCATCTTGAATATACGCAAATGAAATTAAAATAAAGAATACCTACTTGCTACACCTGTATATTTTCAAAATAAACATGTCTCTGAAGTTAGCAAAATACAACTTAAAGGTTCATAACTTCGGTTCTACGCTGAATTTTCTATCCATTCAGAGCTTATATTTTAAGTTAGACATATACAAATCTAGCGTCAAAGTTTCAGCTCACTATGTCTCATAGTGGCTGAGTTTACTTGTGACAAACGTTTTTACTTTAAAAGTCCATAACTGCATTGCTGTTGAATTTCCAATAAATTTAGAGCCTATATATTAAGTTAGATATACAGAAATCTACTGTAAAAGTTTTAGCTTGCTATGTCATATGGTGGCTGAGTTTACTTGTGACAAAATTTTGCGGACAGACCGACAGAAATTTTTCTAAGGGTGGATTCTGTTTCTCTAATATATGAAACGTAAAGAAAACTTGAAATGAGTCAATTCTAAGCAATGTACAGACAAAATCATTCTTTTATTTATATAGATAACCCATGGATATGATGTCATTGTTTAAACACCGCAGTAATAGTAACTTTGGAGGAAATGAACATTAAATTTTGGTTAAGACCATATGACCTACCAATAAATATTATATAACAAAACATTGCTTTCAACTTAGCTTTTTTTTCATGTCTTTGTTGCATGGCTTTTCCAGTTTAGTCTCTCATCTAAAGAAACTGAAACGTTACGTTTCTTTGAACTGCTGAGAGCTTTATTTTAGTATTTTAAATAAAAAAAATTTTTGAGACCTAGTTTCAATATAGACTTAGAAGAATTACGAACTTATAATAATTAGACCAGTTACAGATAAGTTGTTTTTACTGATTTCATTTTTATTTTTTGACTTGTCAGTATACCAGACTTGAGCTCCTTTCTTCATCCAGGTGATCATTTGCGATCTCTTTGACGCCGCCAATCAAATCCTATACTTACATTAATTGTTATTTGTGTTAGCATTGTATTAATCAATTTAAAACGTTTCTGGATTTAAATTCCTTCTGAATCAATGGATACCAAGGATGTATATCAAAAGCTCTTTTTATAACCAAGAAGTTAAATGTAATTTTTTTAAGTCTTAAAGATTCTTCTATTACATAACCAAAATTTTTGTAACTGATCCAATTGTTTTGTACTTCTGATATATTTGTTGCCCCTTATAAGAATATACTTATTTACCTAAAACCTCTCGTGCTTCCATGGATGAATATTTGTTATTTTTAATTTAATATAATCATCTAATATTGTAGTGTGATGAAATATTCATAGTATGACAATATTTAATAATAATTTTCAAGTTCATATAATATCCCAAGAAGAGAGTTGCAGGTAGTATCCGTATTGCCATGAAGAATGAAAAGTACCTTTCCTCGGAGTTCTTAAACGGTCGAAGAATATGTATTTAGCAATTTGACTGTTGAATAATACAACATGTAGAAAGATTAAAACATTCTCGCTAAATAACCTTAGTCTTTAGAGCCTGGTAAAATACATGGTTGTTTGTTGTTTGCTAATATAGTTTTAAGTAATTAATTGTTTTCATATATCATTGAAAATCATTAAAAGAACTTTGTCTTTATTAATTGTACTAAATTACCAATTAAGAACCTTATTGGACTACATTCAATGTAAGCAAATCTAACGACTGCAGTAGGTAATTTTTTATTCTTCATGAAACGGTTACTGATAGGTTTGTATAAAGCTGTTAGTTACTGTGATGCAAAACCAGGCTTAAAATACTTGATTCATTCATATTCCAGGTCGGCATTGACAGATGTAGAACAAAAAAATGTAAAAGACCCTTTAATTTTGAAGATATTTTAATGCCTTCATGATCTAAATATTAGGAAAGAGCAAGTGTAAGGAAATAATAAACAGACAGAGCAGCAAAGAAAGCGACTAACAGAGGAAATAGAAATCCAGCAGCTGTGGGCTGAATGACATGAGAGGGGCCATTGCAAAATCAGTATGAACAGGGCGGTAAGCTCAGTGGAATGGAAAGAGCGCTCAATTTCAAAGAATTATAACAACCATTAAGATAGCAATAAACACTGGAACAGAAAATCGAGAAGCAAATATGATTCTCAATCGCTTAGCTGTAAGCCACTCTAGAGTTACTGTTACCTGCTATCTTGAGAACAAAAACCCTCATGCCCAAAATGTAGAGCTGTGTTGACGGTAGTCCATTTGGTTAAAGAATGTTTGCAATAAATAAAAAGAGGATGTCTGTGGGCATACAATGAAATGTGGTAATAGCACCAGCCTCTGACTATAAATACACCGGTGATGTCATGTAATTTCTAAAGGAAATAAACATATACAAAGGCATTAAAGAATTAAACAATCAAACCAAATCAACATAAGTAATGCCCAAGTAGGCGATGCACTTATAAATTATAAATAATAATAAAACAAAACACGTCCACTACTTGTAAACCTCTTCTGGGGATATTCTATCAACTTGAAATTTATCAGTAGATTGTCACAATACGAACATTTCATCACCTCACAATATTAAATGATTATATTGCATTAAAAATGACAAATGATCATCCATTATTTCAAAACAAATTTTCAGTTTTTATAACTTTATTACCTTTCTTTGTAATCAAAATGACTTGAAATTATTTTCTTAGGATCTAATTTTTTTGCTGTTTTTTTCATTTTTCTAAAACATTAAATGTACCACAAATTCCATTGTCTATCTGTAATTGAAAAAAAAAGTATGCTACTTATCTCTCATAAGGTTATATTCTCTTTTTTTTTTTTTTTTTTTTTTGGAATCTCATAGCAATCAGTCATACGATTTGACCTGTATCATGTCCAAAAGGATTATAAATCAATATTGATACATCTATAGTAAAAGATATCATTACTATTATTGAAAAATTCTGATTTTTTTTTCGCTTATTATGTTCATTAGTTTGATATTAATGTCCAAAATTTTAAGTCTCTAGTTCTAGGGTGGAAAAACACTGTAAAATATCATTTTGCCCAAAAAAGTGACTTTTTCATCAAGCAATATTGCCTAAAAAAAAAGAGGGCACATCTACATTATTTTTTATGTACATTTTTTCGATTAAATACCAAGGCCTGTAGTATGTCCACCAGCTTTTAGATACACCACGCCCAACTACACACCCTCAAACAGAAATCATCAAAGAACATCAAACAGAACACTAGAGACCTCAAAACATGTAAATTCATCAAAATTTTGAGATTCATTTGTTAACTTATAGTAGTAAAGTAAGAAGGATAGACTAAACTCACAATCTCGAATATATGGTTTCAACCATCACCAGGGAAATAAACAGAGGCAGGGAAAGCATACCGTAACATAGGCTGTCTGAAATCCGGGTTCTAATCGTCTTTGCATTGGTGCGTTTAGTATCACTGATTTTATTTTCCAGACGATGGTTGAAATAAAAAATTTGTAACAGAAAGTGATAGTCTTTTCTTTGTTGTGTAGTTTTACTCAACTTAAACTATTTTTATTGTTTCACCTCGTTTTCTCTATGTCTAAAATATATATACATATCTGTTAAAAATAGAATAAACCACGAATGAAAACAAAACAGTATGACTCACTTTCAATATTTTGGCCTTGTTAATGGTCGTCGTCAGGAGCGAGGCGGTACTGTAAGAAGAAACCAGTCAACTTATATATATATATAGAAAAAAAGAATAAACTGAAAACAATTGTTCTCCATAAAGTTTCAAAAAACAATCCATTTGTATTGTTTTCTACCTGCACCCCACTGTCTCTGGTTGAATGGTCCTAGTTTTGCTTTAGGATTTATGATAATATTTATATCTAAACTACTTGCCGCTACATATATTTATTTTAAAATCCATTTCTATGCATTAAACCACAAGTAAAACAAATACTTTGTTATCATACCCAAAATTAAATGCTTTCAAAAGTGGTTTTTGATAAAAACCTATAATAATTAAGAAATTATATTTCACGAGTTTATAGTCAATTTACCTGTACGTTAAATTGATAGGTTGTCTAAAAAACGGTAAAGAGCATTCTTTTTTAACTAAAATATATACTCATATTTAGAGGAATCAGTTAAATGTAATTTTCAATATTAGAATTAAAATATTGCCATTTCAAAATTGGACATATAATGAGACAATGAACATGATATATCTTAGACACTTTACATACAATAAAACTGTTTTCTATAAATATGATAAGCTCTGAACTTTTTTCACATCTTTTTCTACAATCGTTATTTCGAAGCAATTTGTTGTAAACTGTTGTAATTATGACGTATTTAATATTTTCTTGCTGAATTTTAAATAACTTGAAGTTAAAAAAAGACTGTTGGTTTTATTGACACTGTAGAGAGGTGAGTATAAAACATGAAAACAGTATAATTATCGACAGTCGTTTGAAATGGCCCAGGCATTAACTGTCGTCCAAGGAACTTCTCACTCTACCTGCACCCCACTGCTATTGTTCACTTTCTCAGAAACACATTTTTTGCTGCTTAACTTATTCCAACCAGATTTACTTATTCTCCTTCAAAACAAAGTAGTTTAAAATAATTCATATCTCACAATTATTATACAATAAATAAAAACTTTCTATAAGTACAACACAATAGCTATGTGTAAAGGCAAATTTGTTTACACAAGATTTGATAAAGTCGGTATTGTTTTTGAACTTGATTTATAATTGTTTGTGTTTCAGAAGCTGTTTATTTTGTTTATGTTAGCTTGGCTTTAATTTCACTTATGTCTTACTTATTTGTTTAGTTATAATTAAACATAAGCTGCGCTATGTGGACATTTAAGCAGAAGTCTAGAGTACGTTGAAATATGAAGTAGGTGTTGTGATTTCAACAAAATAAAAACGCTATTAATTCAGAGTGTGTATTCATTGCACTTTGGACTCTTTCTAAAGGCGACAATTACTTGGTCTTTAAGAAGCTTCAAAATTCAGACTGTCCCATGCTGAGGCTTCTATCCGGCTACACCTCTGCATGTCCTCTTCTATGTAAATTGTTATGCAGAGGGTATTTGTTTAGTTTTATCATAAAGAGTTTCAATTATGTTTAACGTATACTTAGAAAAATAAAAAAAAGGAAACAAAACGAGACACAAAGTCAATAGAAAAAAAGTTTTAACTTTTGATTTATTCATTAATTTTAAATTTAGATTTCAAAGGTAAAAAACACAATACAAAAAATTTGTATAAAGACTGTTTTAATTTAGTTTTTTTCAAGATTATTAAAAAGTATTATCACTAATATAAAATAATCTGTAAACTATAATTTAGAATATTAAATAAATTATCTGTCTTGCTCAAAAAATACAAAACTATTTGATTCTGTGGAATGTAGAATTTTTAAAATAGTATTTTCAAACTGAATGTTAAAATAATACTTTAAATTAACTTTAACTTGAATAAGGTATGCTTTTTCTGATCAGTTTTTTGCATAATATATAATGTTTGGGCCTTTGTTTTTTTTCCAATTATTTAATGAATATATATCAATCCACTAACTACTTTAAAACAAAGATGGATACAATCCACATGTTCTAAAGCCACGAATACACATTGTATTATGATATGTAAAAAGTGAGAAACATTTTTTTTTTATTTTAATTTGGTCTTAAAGCCTTTAAGAAATATTTTAACTAAAACTAACTCAACCTTAATGTTACTGATTTAAAGAAATATATGTAGGAGCTTTTATTTACCTATGAAAGTAACCTGGTCATTTCCAAATATAAAGACCAGACCACTAGGTTTATAAGGGCGTAAAACAAATCAAATTGCTAGTTTACTAGAAGACTTGAGATCATTTCTTCCGCATTTATTACTGTAGTAGCTGTGCAGATTTGAGAAGATATTAATGATTCTTTTTTTTTGTATTTTTTTAATATAGCTAATTTATTCAAGATTATTTGCATGAGACATTTACACCATATTTTGTTGGTAATTAGTTCTCCTTTTTTAAGGAAACTTCTTGAAAATTTAGTTCTCACTTAGTAATAATTATATGTTTGATATGATAATTGTATATGATTGCAGTTAATTTTTTTGATTCAAAGGACTAATTTCAGGTAGGGAATGGTGTAAATGAGAAGGGTTTTTTTCGCTTGTTCGGCTGGTTGTGGACTGGGGGTAGGTGGTGAAAGGCTTGCATTGGTGGCCTTTCTTGACTAATAGTAGGTGGGGCACCGTCTGAACCGCAGATTCCTAGCCCTGACCCTTATGGTAAACCACCGTGACCCAGGATGGCTCACCCTCCCCCTCCATTACCTGCCTACAGAAAATAACCTGTCCTTGCTCATCAGACTTCTCCACGCTCCCTCCACTCTACAGTCGTCCATCAACTATCACATAACTCCGTACTTGTCAACATTAAACTATCATAATAGCTTTTTTCATAAATTACTTCTTTTCCCTTGAATGATTCTTTTGCAATATTAAGATTTTATATGAACGACGAAATAAAATGAACTTATTAAAATGAAACTCGCAACTATATAAGAGGTTTAAAAAATTTAGCATACTCTTAAACTCTTCTTAAGTTAACACAATAGTTCAGATCTATGGGATTAATAATTGTATTCTGAATAACGATAGTTCCGTTTGAAGAGTTTTAATTATGTTTAATGTATACTTAGAAAAATAAAAGTGTGAAACAAAACGAGACAATATTCAATAGAAATAGCTGAATTAAGCTGTAAAATAACAGTCAGTAGGTGGAGAAACAATTGACATGGGAGTTGACTTGTTTGCAGGAGTTCAATTAATACCTGAATACCTGGACTCAGCTGGAGGTCTCAATCTTGAAGACAGGTGAAATAGTCCAGCTTCTCTTTAATTTACTTCAAACTAGAGTAAGCCATCTCTTACACTTTCTCAGGAAGCACAATGAAATTGCTGTTAAGTGGTGAGGATAAAGGTTGTACATGTGTACAATACTACAGCCATAAGGGTAAGAGAGGGCGGGGGGTCTGGGTTATACACATTTTTATATATTTTAATCATCTTGAACACAAATTTATCATACATCAATGAACTTGAATAAATACTGAAAATATTGTCTCGACGTCTTTTGAAATTTCGTTAATATACAAAAAATAAAAAAAATGTATGTTAAAAATTTTGATTGTACTTAGTAAAAAATAGAAAATATAATGCTTCAAAATATATATATCAGTTTTAACTGTGGCACAAACAATAAAATAATAAAAAAAAAATAAGTTATAAAAACATCAATGAGATCGAAGAAAGTGTTTGCATTGCACCTTCCGACTAACAGGTTAAAATAGGTCAAAGGAGTTGTTTCAGTGAGAACAAACAGGCCATTAGGCTGTTCGTGACTCTGCATTGACCTAAACACATTCGGAGACTACAATGTGTCATACTCAAGTTATTTAGAGGAGCGGTGTTCAAGGAGTACCTAGCATCAGCACAGGATTGGGAATGACACATTCATGCACAACAAGAGCCTGTGTTCATGAACCAATTCTAGGTTTATTAGTTTTGTTGAACTCAAAGCTTTCGGTAATACAGGTGAACACACTAACCACTAGACTACGCCTCATTTCTTTCGACTAATAAGATTCTAGTTGGATAAATGCAGCTATGAAGTAAGATAAATAACAACGTCATTATGACGGATATTCTGCGTTGTACAAAGAAATCTTTTAAAAAATCACTCTAATTTAATTAAATTGTCGGTACAAGTGTCTCAAAAAAATAATTATATACAAAACACTTACTGTAATGTGTTAACTTAAAAAATATAGTATCTCTAATGTATGTGAGTTTTCACCTTAATGTGAAATCCCAAAATTACTACTTCTTTCCATAATCCCCGGCACTGCTTTTATCACCTGC